>JZKD02S1687407.1:762647-815758 GCA_000966675.3 Picea glauca
GGTGCAATTTTGATCTGGTTATACCCACTGAAACCATCTAAAAATGAGAAAAATTTCTTCCCTGCCAAATTATCTAACACTTGATCAATGAATGGTAGTGGAAAGTGATCCTTCTAAGTGGCTTTATTTAAAGCTCTATAATCCACACATACTCTCCATTTCCTGTTCTTTTTAGGAACTATTACCAATGAGGACACCCATTCACTGTCTGATATAGGATAAATAAACCCTGCATTAAGCAATTTTTGAAGTTCTTCCTTGAGAATTTCTCTTAAATTTGGGTTCATTCGTCACTGGGGTTGACAGATTGGTCGACAATCTTCCCTAATATATATTCTATGAGTACATAATTCAGGGGAGATTCCCTTCATGTTTGTGTAATCCCATGCGAATGCTTCTTTGTTTTCCCGAAGTAACTTCATTAACTATTGTGTTTCAGCATCTGTTAAATGAGGGTTTATATTTAATGTTTTGCCAGGTTCAATTTCGATCGGTATGCTTTTGGAGGAGATGGTTTTAGGTGTTTGAGGTGGGCTTTCTGAATTGAGGTTTTCTTGATTATCAGACTCCAACAGTGCAGTTAATTGATTATGTGTTTCTGGAGTTACAGAGGAAGGTTCACAAATAAAATTGTTGATTATTTCATCCTCCGTGGAGTCTTTCAAACTTAAAGCTTGTCCGATAGTCAAAAGCAGTTGAGTAGGTTGATCAACGATGAGAAGTCTAGAAGTCTAGAAATACTACAATCTTAGGGACCCAGAGGAGCAGCTCAACATAGACTTCGTGGTGACATTATATGAATTCCATGACACCAACTGCTTGATGGCCTCATGGTGAAGGGAGGACAAGAAGTTCACTAACTAGAGAAATGGTTGGTACGGAACACTCAACCTAAGGGAGCCATATATATATTTGATGGATCTAATATATCATTTATATCGAGAAAAGGACTTCTCCAAGTTTTCAAAAGCGTGGATGCCTTTGGCGTAGACAATGGAAATCACCTAGAGCAGCTTCAACTGGGGAGCGATAATCTCAAAAAAATTAATCATCTGTGTACAACAAGCTCAGATGTCGAAGGAAGGGGAGGCACCCTTTTTATACATGGTCCCGTACCTACTCGATGTCATGTGTTCAAGGAACATCTTTGTCAACATGAATCTAAGATGACATGTTGCAGAGCTCCTGGTTCACGTCTACTTCAGTGTACTATGGGAGAACAAGTACAAAAAATCTTACGCAGTCATCTATGATGAACTCATCGCCCACATTTATTTTATTATTTTTAAGAAAGAATTCCCAATACTGTCTGTATCATCCAAGAAAATGATAGCCAAGGTAGGCCATTTGTACTTAGATGAATGCTCAACCTACATTAGGGTGTTCGGGGCCACCAAAGCACCACATATCCTACCTGCTCATGTCCCATAACAACTCGTTGTGGGAGAAATTTGTTATCAAACCATCATGTAGGGATATAATGCCACATTGGTTAAAGACAAGAAATGAGCTTTCATACCCTACGATTTTCATATAGGTGTTGGTCACTATAATTGCTTAATTGTCTCAAACAACCAAGTGATACATAAATTATCAACCCAGGGAAGTCTTTTATTTCAAAGATAACCACGCACTATATATGCTCAGTTCCAAATGCAACTTACAGTTGTAGTAAAAGAAACTATACTAATCACACTTGCTTGAATATACTGAAGTTCTGAATTAAATCACAAGAAAGCAACTTCCCTACTACAGATCTTAAAGATTAATCTAAGAATCCTAGATTACATTACAAATAATACTTGCAATAGGAAAGAACAACTATTCTGCAATCAGAGAACAGGGCCCTTACTCTCAAATAGAGACTTTAGTACTTTGTTTCTGATTAACACCCTTTCATGAAAACAATAATGCAGAGAAAGATTAACTCTATCTAACAGAGAACAAGGCTATCTAATTCCTTACTTTATAAGCAAGAACTTTTAGCCCTATTTCTGATTAGCACTCTTGTGAAAAGTAATTGGGATCTATAGAGAACAGGATAATCTGATTCCTTCCTTTCTAAGCAGGAATCCTTAACCCAGTTTCTGGCTAAGCACACTTGCAGAAATCAATGAATTCTACAAAGGGTAGGATGTTCTGATTCCTTCCTTTCTGAGCAGGAACCCTTAACCCAATCTCTGGCTAGCACACTTGCAGCAGTAAAGGAAATCTACAGAGAACAGGATGTTTTGATTCCTTCCTTTCTGAGAAGGAATCCTTAACCCAGTTTCTGGCTAGCACACTTGCAGAAATGAATGAAGTCTACAGAGGGTAGGATGTTCTGATTCCTTCCTTTCTAAGCAGGAACCCTTGTCCCAATCTCTGGCTAGCACACTTTGAAAAAGGAATCAAAATCTACAGAGAACTGGACGTTCTGATCCCTTCCTTTTTGAGCAGGAACCCTTGACCCAATCTCTGGCTAACACCATGAAATCATCACACAAGATTGCTGATAAAAGAATTACGAATTTCATTTAATGAACTAAGACAGAGTTCAGTAGTGTTTCAGCAAACCGGAATTCATTAACAGTAGTGTTTCAACAAACAGAATTAATCAAATCATAAACAGAGATTAAACTAACACACTTCTAAAACTAACGGGTGAATCTTGTGATGAAGGTGGGCCCTCCCTTCTCACAAGACTCCCCTGAAACGAGAAATCTAGAGACGGATAATCAAAACAGTCTTTTATTCATCTGTCAAAACATCATATTACAATCTGCAAAAGTGAAGTACATCCCTCTCTCTGAAGCGGTTCAATACATAAAAACTTAGATCCTCGAATGATGATTTCCTCTGTATTAAAGAGGGAACCCCTTCGATACAATTGATCAAAAATTACAAAGTGTATCTGAGTCCTATCTTTAATTGGATCTAATTTCTAAACCAGACTCGTATGTCCTAGTCTCACGCAACCAAATGCTATTATAGGAGCTGAATGAGGCATTGTTGTTACGGCTGGTTTAACAACTTCTTCTCGTTGTTGCTGATGTTGTTTCAGCATCGCAATTCGCGGGCTATTTCAGCCATGTGAATTGCGCTCTTGATTGTGTCGAAATTCTTATGTGGGAGCGATGGTTGGTGCTTTGTTGACCACTGACTATAAAATCTTCCTTGTGTTTCAGCATCGTTGGTCCTGGCAGTCCTCTGTGTTTCAGCATCTGCAGCTCTGGACTGTGTAACAGCTCTGTGTTTCAGCATCTGCGACTCTGGACTGTGTAACAGTTCTGTGTTTCGGCATCTGTGACCTCAGACTGTACAACAGCTCAATTTTTCATCATCTGTGACCTCAGACTGTACAATAGCTCTGTGTTTCAGCATCAGTTCTATGTTTCAGCAACAACAACCTTGGACTGTGTGACAGTTCTTTGTTTCAGCAATAGGCCTTAGATGCTAATCTACAGTTTTGAACACTTATGCATTTCTAATCAATGGTCAAGTACGAGAGTAGTGTAAAATATTATGCAAAACAAATTAAACATATAGTAATGAGAAAGGACGTTGTATACCTTTGGAATGATCAGATAAAGTGATAGTATGAGTTTAAATATAGGTGATCAAGAGTATAATAGTGGCAAAAAGTATAGGCAAAAAGGTGCATTGTGTGGTCCTAACAATAGGGTTCTATGCGATGAAGGATATTGCTCAAGCCAAAAAAGAGGGGCTTAATAAACTGGAATTCAGATTCTAGACAGGTCGATTCCGCAAGCACGATTCTAAAGGCCTGGTCCTCTAACATGCTTTGCAAGTATCATCCTGCTGGTCGTATGCTCATGATAAGTTTGAGGATGAAATTTTCATAGAGTGCACCCGGGACTGGGATGAGGTGGTGCAGAGGATGGCCAACCAAAACATGACCAGGTTCAAGGCCATGAGAATGGATGAACAGGTGGAAACGATAGAGCGGTCGTCTCAAGAGGCCCTCAGGGCCAAGGAAGAAATCAGAGCAGCAGAGACAACAGAGGCATAGAGAAGGGGATTACTCTTGATACAAGGGGTGTAGGGGATGATTGATTAGTTGCAAAATGACCTCAATCTGATAGAAATGATGAGGATCCCAGATGATGATCCAGCTGAAAGATGAGGAGAACCAGGTGACCTAGAGCCAATATAGATCAAAGAAAACACTAGGTTAGAAAACCCTGAAGATCCACCACCATAGGTAAGATCATCGGGTGAAGTTTCAGCTCAACCCGAGATAGCAAGGACATCAGAATGAACAAGCATACCAAATACCTTGTTCAATTTAATAAGAATCTATGATGATGAGGAGAGGTCAGAGGTGTCCCTAGTCATCTGGTTGCAAATTATAGAGGAGAAAGAACCTGAGAGAGAATCCACCCTCAGTCCCGATGCTCTAAGTCAAAGTCATATGCATGAGCTAGGAAGTACCTTGGACACTAAGACACTCGAAATACTAGGAACCCTAATGGAAAGCTTGAGGGATGAGCTAGGATTGATCTATCAAGAAGAATAAATTCCACAACAGGAAATTGGCATCTCAATAGCCGATTACCAAGTAAGTACCGAACCTGCCCTTGATTCCTTGTTTTTATCCAGTACCTTACCACCCGATGAGAAAAAACCATAGGTCAATCCACTGGGACATACATAAGAGGCTTAGGAACCTAGTCTTGAACATATTGATGAGGTCATCGATATACAAGCAATCGCCTATGTCTGAAATAGGAGAGCCATCGTGAAGAGAACCACCAAGAAAAGAAGGCTTACTTTGGATAGTTCGATCCTCATCACCACAGAGGAGAAATTGATTAGCACAGAACATGCCAAGATGTATGAGCTTATCGGTGCAGGGATGGATATCACAGATACCACCCTAGATAGATCAAGGAAAGATGAAGAGGAGTTGTCCCCTGTGCTAAAGGCGTTGGATCATCTACGCCATTTGGCGAAATAATATTAGGACTCCACATAGGCCAGGATATTTTTGAGAAGCGAATTCCAAGATGCCTACAACAAATTCACAAATGAATGACACATTTTTACCGCATGCATAATCAAATTCCAAGAAGACACTCTCATGGCGCTAGTGACCTACAAAGATGTGGAAATATGGTACAATAAGGCCCACCAAACAGTGGAAAGAATTGATCACATTAGTGTGGTTCAAAAGCGTCGAGACGCCAAAGAGCACGACATTTAGGTACTGAGGGATAGAAACATATATCGGATAAGGAAAGCGGTCGAATACTGGGTGAAAATGGCCCAAGAACCTCAGCGGAAGATTCAAGTGAAATTGGTCGATTACGAAATAAGCTAGGTCAATATTATTCGGGAGAGGAAAGACATCGATCTCCCAGAATCCGGATCACCAGAGGACTTTGTCAACTTGCATGAAATATTCAATCAACATGTAGAACAGGACTCGACGTGGACTACAAAGATAGAAAAGGTGGTGAAAATGGCACCAGGACAAGTACAACAGTTCATGGAGCACCCGATCAAGTCTCGAACAATATTACAGTGGTTAAGGATCAAAATAGTCAAGTATCGGGCATGGGCAGTAGAAGTAAAGGAGATCCTTTCGACTCCGATGGAGCAACATATATGCCCATATGCCAACACATGTGAGGAACTCTTTGTCAAATGGTTAGAGTATGAGAAGAGTCATCCACTTCAGTGAAACCATTCGATGACTCTTAGAAGACAGAGAGATGGAAGCACTATGTGGCAATGTTTTGGTTTACTTAGATTTCACTTTTGATAGTTATTTTTAGTTAATGATTTGTTATAAATAAGAGGATCAACCTTTTAGAAAAGGTCGATGGTTTTGGAAAAGACCCTCATTTTTTGAACTGTAAAGAACTATTTCAGAACTACCTTAATTCAGAAGTCTTGTTTAGGACTAGAGACAAAATTTTGTTTTTCATCGAAGGCATGTGTGATTGGATCTAAGGAGGAACTACTTATGACTTTGTTTCATGAATGGATGTTGTAACGAGTAAGAGTTTCTGAATCTATTGATAAGTTAGTTGATTCAATATTTTTATAGTTCTTATCTCTAATGGTGGAAAGAAAATCATTGTTTTAATTTGTGATTAGTGATTAGAGCTAAGAAAACTTATTTTCTTGCCATCATTTTATTGCATGCATGTTTTCTTTCGATAATTGTATCTCAATCGATAACTAGAATACCAACAAGTTGATGTATTAGTACTAGGCTTACCACTAGTGTGAAAATATTTGTCTACATGCTTGAGCATGAGGGTTATCCCAAGCTCATCCTTCTTTAGTAGTTAACATTCCCCTTTTATCAGCTAGTTTATACCATCACACATCTTTTTACCAACCCCACCTAGTTAAAGAAAATACAAAAAGAGAGCATTTAAACTAAAGAAGGAACTTTCATAAGAAGGTGTCATGTCAATCACTACTTAAAGCCCATAGATTATTTGGCTGGATCGACAGATCTAGAGAAACTTTCCACTATAAAATGCTGTAGAGTCTAATTGGGCCTCGGTGGAGGGTTTGGTTCCTACTGTTGAGTTAAAGGGATTTAAGACCCCTCAACAGTTCTCTCCCCCATGAGGGTTTCCCAGGACAAAATGTTGTGTACTTTGTGATTGTGTTTCTTTCAGTGATCCTCTTTATGTTATTGTTTTGGAAATGCATTGAATTCTAATGTAAATTGGAAATAACCTAGTAAGAACAATATAAAATTAACACCTGATGAGGTCAATTGTAGCATCAAATTTTCTTTTCTTGTTTGGTGTTTCTTTTGGTCTCAATTCCCATTATGTATTGTTCATTGTGACTTTTTCCAAGCTAACAAAAGTAGTTGTGATTTCTAAATTATTTTTCCCGTTCATCCATCTTGTTTTAGTTTTCTTGAGCATTCTCTTTATGTTATTAACTTTTTGGAAGGCCTCCTTCATTTGTTATCTAACTGAGGAACTGTATATTTTATTCATGGTAGCAGTTTCTTGTCAAGTTTTTTGTAATTTGACGGTGATCTCAGAGGTGATGGGGTCATTGAATTCGATGCCCTCATTCAACTAGAATGTTTCTCTCGATATATCCTCTTTGTCTATCTCTAGTGCTTCTTCTTCGACAACTTTCTTTCCTTTGTTATTTTTATTCAGTTGTTTTCTTTTTCCTGGGGAAGAATTTGGAGGGATGATTTTAAGAGCTTGTAAGTATTCGAAAAGTGAAACTGTGTAGAGAACAAATTCTCTTTCTTCTTCTTGTTCCCCATTGGTCAATGGAAATATTATAGGCACCCCTTTTTGTTGTTCCTCAAGCAGAATTTCTAAATTCTCATTGATTTGTCTTTCCAATTCTGTGAATATTTCTTCCACTGTTGGTTGGTAATGTAGATCTTTTGGTTTTGGTGTTGAGGCAACTCCACACCAAAGCTTCGTGTAGTCGAGGTCGAGTTGAAAATTACAAGGTGATGGAAGCACTCAATGGATTTCTTGCTCGACTTGCCATCTGTGGGTACTATCTTTCAAGCCTACAACCCACAACTGGAACATCTCTTCTGGTGGAAGTGAGTTTGATGTACTTGTCTTATTTGAAGAGAAAACTATGTACTTCTCTATTGTTAAGGCCTTCTTAGATGTGAATGTTTATTCTCCTACAGGCCCATATTATCCCATTGCTATCCATATTAGCAATGACAGAAACTTGATGGCTCGACCTGAATCTTGAACTTCCTTATAGTTTATTCTAAGCATGTCGGCCAAATGTTCCCCCCAATTGAACCTTTCTGAATTCTAATAGACTTGAGTTATTGCCTCGAAAATTGTCATATATTTGTACGATTCCCATCCCGTTGGTGTGAAGCACAAAGAAATTATGATGAAAATCTAGCGGCCTCTTGGGTCATTGATTTTGTTGATCAACAATCCCTTAGAGTTTTTGGTTGTCATCGGCCCTATTAAAAACTGCATCGAGTCGTTAGTATTGCTTGATTTGGGTACCTTGGCTCCTGACCTTGGGATTCCCCAGATTTGGTAGAGAAGTCCGCTAGTTATTGATATGGGATCATCTAACCAGAGGTATCCTTCATGATACTGACTAACAATACATTTTTCCTCTTGTTCTTTCCATCGACCCATGTCATCTACTTGCATGGTGCCAAGGATATGTCAGATTCCTTCTTTTCCAAGAATTTAGTTTCTGGTTTCCAACTTCCTTCCTCCATTTCCCACTCTGTGAAAATTATCCAATGCTTTCTCCAGTATGTTACCTCCATATTCTCTAGATGAATATTTTTCATTCGAATTTGCAATGTCGTTGCGGTGGCTCTATCAAAAACTTCCCTCGTTCTTGAACCTTCTATCGTGTTGTCGACTTGACCTCTCATCCTCAACATTTTTTGATCTTGGTTACTAGTTTATGGAAACATTGGAGAGTTTACAGGTTTGGTCATCTATGTTCTTTTCTGTATTCTTAGTTTTGGAGGTGAAAATAACAGTGAGGAAAAGTCGTATGCTTCTTCCATATTTATATTTGGTGGTGAGAGAGATTAGTTCAATGCATCCAGTTGTTCTCGTATTTCATTCTCTTCCATCATAAATATTGGTGGTATGAGTGGGTCAAGCGAGTGGGATTTTAAATCATTGCTTGGTTGGCATTCATTTATCTCTCATCAGACATTAATTACAAGATATTTTTGTTGAATGCCATTCATATCAGTGTATTCAGCAGTTATATGAATGGTTGTACAATGGTCATTTCCATCATTAATTTTCACGTTGGCTTTTACCTGTCTCGAATTAAATGCTCTATTTTTGCCGACATCAGTTTTTTATGTTGGAAATTTGGTTGTCATTGATGTCAACCTTGATAAATAGGTGAAGTATCATTGATTGATTGGTTTGAGAAGAATTTTCATTATTGGACATGTTTTCATGAAGGTGACTTGAATGTCAAGCATTGTCAATATTGGACATATTGTTATGAAGGTGACTTGAATGTCAAGCATTGTCAATATTGGACATAATGTTATGAAGGTGAATTGAATATTAGTAGAAAGATAATATTGACTAATATATTGTATGAGATCAATACACTCATCCTATATAGTATAAGGTTGATATTGTGTCATTAACATCCATGCACAAAAGAAGAAATTGTGAAGAAACTGTCCAGATAAAACGGGGAAATGGATAATCCAATATGGATCCATAAAAATAAAAATAAAATTATTTTAATAAGACATGGTTCATTAAAAGTGATTCAGAAAACCTCAATTGAAGAAGAGTCTAGAGATGAGACAGAATGTCAATGGTGGATGTTTGGTGAGGAAGCATTGACACCATCGATTCACAAGTCGAGTCAATTCAAACAACAATAAGGTCGACTATCTGGGAGTCGATTGATTGCAAGATGATTTGACTGAATGGAAGCCTACAAATTGATGGAAGTTGGAGAACAAAAGTCAATCAATTTCAATATGAGTTGAAGACAAGTTGACCAACTAAAGGTTGAAGTTGAAGGAAAATTGAGTTGGAAAATACAAGTTGGCCAAAGAAAGTTGAGACGACCGAAGTCAAATTTCTCAAGTCGGTTTTCTTTCAAGTCGAGTCGGTCCAAGAAACAAGTATCCTAAAGGTCAAAGTCGAAGAAAAAATAAATACAAGTCGGTTCGAGGCTGATGAAATACGGGTTGACTAGAATTGAAATACTCAAGTTGAAATTTATCCTAGTTGAGTCGACCAAAAAGATGTTTTTCAGTCGAATGAGGAAGAAAATATGAAAAAGGGTGAGATCAATTTGAATCTTTAGTGACTAGCAGCTGAGAGGGAACCGATTTTAAATAATCACTGAAAAAGGAGATATGTGGAGGTCAATTTAGACATTCATGAAAAGGTAATATGTACTGAATTTGATTTGGCATCCAATGATGAAAGAAAAATTTGGGCAAGTTTCCTTCAAAGAACCACTTGTACCGGCCACCTCACACACTTTCTGGGGAAATTTCTCATGTTTCAACTAATTGGGAATGTTCTACAAAAAACCCATGTCGTATAATTTTAAAATTTGTTTCCATCACTCCATAATATTCATGTGAAAATAGCTATCTAAATTGGTGTACAAAAATCAATTAATTAAAATTACCATTTGTCTTAATTATATGAAGGGGTGCAATGTTTCATTCCAAAAGGACACATCATTTTGAAGTGGCACCCTTTGGAGGACTATATAAGTAAAGGCATATGAAGGGGAGAAGGTGTCTTGGTGGATATATATATATATATATATATATACACACAATGGATTAAATGAAAGTTCATTATGTCAGGTTGGTGCCTGTTGACAAGCCGAGTCTTGTCATGAGGATTGGATTCCTCACATCTCAGTTGGATATGAGAACAACAAGTTGGGTCTTGTTATGAGAGTTGGATTCCTCATTTCTTAGTTGGATCTTAGAACTACAAGATGGGCCTTGTATCATAGAGTTGGCTCTCTCATATATAGTTGAAGTTGAAGATATTAAAGGATTGATTTTATTTGTATTCATTCAAGTTAAATAAATAAAAGAATGATATTGTATCTACTTCATATAGTTTGTGTTATACGTGTTTATGAATAAATAATTGAACTTCATATATCTTATTTAGTTAATTTAGTTGATCTATGAAAGTGTGAAAAGTATCCAAAAGTTCCATACGTTGATTCACCCCCCCTCTCAATGTTAGTGTATGTTTCAACATTTTCTCGGTTGGCATTGTCCTATACCCAATAGACGAGGTTTCCTCTGTTGATACATGGTCCATACGTAAGTTGACCGATGAGATTTCTTAAGACATCTTTATTACTGGATTGACTTAGTCAATGTCGGTGATGCCTTGTTTATTCATTCATTTTGCTAATTTTTACTCAGTCTAAATGTTGTCATCTTTTTTCATGCCAATCATGTTCTCTTGGTTTGTGTTCATATAATATTTGATTTCCTGATCTACACTCGCTTGAACAACACTGAATTTCTCCCAGACTAATCCTTTCTCTTTATTCTTTTCTTATGAGTATTTGTCTTAATTTGGTTAATGGTTTAGAATGTCGAGAATATCTTCTGCTGTTTTGTCTTGGGCTTGACTATTACACATGATTTTGGTAATCTTAGTGATATATTAACAATGGTGTATTCAGGTTCCCAACAAGGACATTTTGCCTGAGAAAAGTGGCCCTTGCCTCCTTCTGAAAACATACTTTTAAAGTGATTTCACAGGCTACCTATGGCCTAGGGTGCGATAATCCCTCATTCTTGCAGGCCACCTACACTTAGGGTGCAAAATTCTCGCAGTTTTCTCCATACATAGGGTGCGAACCTGTTTTTAAGCTTGGAAAAGAGAAGAGGTCTCGAAGGTTATAGAAGGGAATCTTCTAGAAAATGAGTTGGCACTCGTATGGTTGTCATTTTACTGACTTCTCAGATTTGATGGGATCATCCTCATCCATGTAACCATCTCTCCTTCTCCTATATATTGAAAGGTTTCTAATGGAAAAGGTGAAGCAAGATTGAATGAAGAATTGGTGAAAGAATTGTGTGAAGAACCCTTCTTTGACAGAAGCTTGAAGGCTCTATTTGGTCTATCAAGAGGAATTAGATCTTCTTCATAAAAGTACAGAGAAATTGTGTGTGTTGGAACCAAGGGTCACTAAAAGGAAGCTTGCGACATCAAGGCGATCAGGTTGTATCTTCTACTTTCAATTAATATGATACAGTGGCATGTCCCTTTCCCATAAAGTCATTCTTACTTTATTATGTAATTCCTTGATCATATGTCTGAGTTGACATTGAATATACTTTACTATATTCACTTTGGTTGGTTTGTGTTGTCTTGGACTTGACTTCATGAGAGCACTGGAGTGAAGCAGGAATAACAGAGACTTAAGGAAGCAATATAAAGGTATGTCACTTATTCCTTCCTATTAGTAGATTCAATGATTACAACTTAGGGGAAGAGTCATGTCCTGTCCTATTTTGTTCTAGATCTAGGTGGATCTAGGAATATATGTTAGTGTCCGCACCTACCGATTAGTCCGATAACAAAATTGGTGACTCCACTGGGGATGCAACCCATTTTTAGTGGTTTTTGGTATTTTTCCTTGGCCATTTTCTCTTACCTTACCATTTTTCATCTCTATCAATCTCTGAGTCTTGAGGAGACCTTGACAGACTCTCTGGGTCCAGAGGTTCCTTCAAAAAATTTGTCTTTTTTCCAAATTTTTCTTAGTTTCAGGCATTCTCTCACTGAACCCTTCTGTAGCCTACGAGAAACCCTAGAGTTCTAACCATGCTTTTCAGTCCAGTGCGAACCTCTCACACTCTGCTTGTGACCAGCCTGCGAGAATGCTCCATTCTCGCACTGTACACCACTACTAGCCTGCGAACCCATTTGAAAAATTTTGGGATTAAGGATTTTTGTATGCCCATATTTGTATGTGTGTCTAAAGAGAACTTCTTGGGCCACTAATTGATTGTTTCTTGACTTTGGATTTTGTGAATGATTAGTCTTCGAAAATCGAAAGCGCTTCTTGTTCATTTTTTCTCAACTGTTATCTCTTGACCTCTTCTTAACAAGGATATAATATATGATCCTGAAATCCAAGTGCTTGTTTGGTTGGGAGCCGATGATCGATTTAAAATTTGGGATTAATTGTCTTTCTCAATTTCTCATTACTTGGAAAATTGTTTCCCTCATGCATTTGGAAAGACTAGTCTTGTCTGCTTGTTATTCTTGGCTTCATTCAAATATTGGTTTGGGTTTTTGGTGTATATTGCTTTTCATTAGTTGTTGGTTTTCTTAGTTCCACCACTGTTGTGTGGTTCCTATTGAAAATTAAAAAAACATTTTTTTTTTTAAAAGCAATTTTTATTTCGAAAATATTGGCACTCAATTTTTGAAATGGAACAAATAGAGAATTGGCATTGTTCGTGATTCGTTGATATTGAATTTTAAAGAAGATTGCATATCGTAGTTCAAGATCGTTCCAGAAAACTCCTCTTTCCCTCCTATAAATAGGATTCATTGAACAAAAATTGATATCTTTTATTCCTATTTATGCATTGTTGGGTCAGAGTCTCACACAACATTGATTTCATCTCCATCTCCTTTGAGTAACAACAACCTTTAATAATATCGCACAATTTTTAAAATTTAACTAGTAACTCTTTTCTAGGACTCTATTACACCAACATTAGCTAGGCTAGAGCTTTGGGGTAGGTAGAGAGATACACTCTCCAAAGCACAAAACACACAATAGCATCTTGTGGTAAGGAGTGTCAATTTCCATTTGCAACATTTTGTCTTGGGAAGCCCTTCTCACACAAGGTTCAAACCTGAGGTTTCATTGATATTGACAGAGTTACTCACCCTGCTTTGTTGATATCGGTGTAGAGATTGTATGTATTACAAGGTTCACTTGAACATATACCCACAGTGACAAGTGGAAGCCTCTTGAGCTGATTTCAGGCTAGATACCCTGCCCTTGCATGTGGATCAGACTGTCAACTGTCCCCCAAGGATTTATTGTTGTTGGTAGTAACCTCAGTGGCCTATCTTCTTAGGGTCTTACACAAGGTGACTGTGAAAGAGCAAGTCTTCATGGTACCTGGAATCGACATTGGCCAAACCCACCCGGGCTCCTTGGAGAGTATACCCACAATTATGTGTGGGAGCTTGCACCAAGGTGTAAGTCCATTAAGAAGGTTGTCAATGTAACTTTTCCACCCTATCCCAACCCCTTCTTGTCTCGTTGTTGCAACGTTGGATTTCATCACCAACTAGTGACTTCAGAATTAGAAGGTATTGTTTGCCTGGTTTTGGTTCCTAGATTTTTCTTACTAGCGCATGTTGTTTGTTTACCCAAGTTGACCATACAATTTCCTTTGTCAATTTTTTAATTCATTCATAATTGACCCTCCACATCGTTTACGTAGAATGAAAGGCTTACCCCCAGAAAATCTGGAAGGTTCTCAACCCTTGCCTACCAACTCACCGGAGGGCTCTCCTCAATAGAGTGAAGTCCAAGACATCACCACTCCACAAGTGGAAAGAAATAACTCTCTAGAACGATTATGAATTTCCAATTCTCGAGAGGAATTTCAACTTCACCCCGAGTCCGAGAGATGTATTATGCAACTGAATTCTTCTGGAGAACTAGTTGTTGAGTCTTCTGGATCACCAACTGGACCTTTCCTAGGACCTGAGGGTCAAGATCCTTTTTGGGCTACTGACATTTCTAGACAAGACCTATTTGCCTCAGGAGCAGGTGTTGATATCACTATCTCACCTGAGCTACCCAAAACATCTGATCCAGAGGTAGTACTGTTTACTACTGCTTATTATTTTCCTGGTACAGAAGCTCCACAAGCCGACCATATCATGACTCTCCCTTTACAAATGGTCCATTACATAGATACTACGAGTCTTCACACCGGGATTACCGTGGCTAGCTAATCCTCCATTGGCACACTACTTTTTCCTAGAGTCACCCTGACACTTCCACCCGGATACCATGCATTGAATGCCTCTATTCTCGTTCCTATGCAAATAACATCCAGAACTCCTGGTGGTCCCACTTCTTCTGGGAACTCTCCTCCCGGTTTCATTTCGACACTTCCTATGCCCCCTTTCAAAGGACCTTTTCCATCCTCTATCGGAGGTGCTGATCCTAGTGGCACCATTCCATCATTCACACCAAATTACCAGATTCCTATTGATGGACAATTTCACCAAGGAGGCCCAACTCAACCTTCCCTTGCAGGGAAAATCCCAATTGGAACACAATACCCGATTGGAGGACAACCCCCACCAACCCCACCCTATGGAAAAAACATACCTCCATCCTTGGCCCAGTATTGGAACCATATGATACAACATAATTCTCAATCAACTGGGGGGAAACAGCCTCAACCTACATCCGTTATACCCCCTAGTATAGGCCAACCATATCCATGTATGTCTAATCCTATTTTGGGCTCGATTGCTCAAACCCACATCCCTTTCAAGGGTACAACCCTATGAGTTACTTGCCCCAAAAACAACCACCAAATCTACCCAAATCCTCGCATTATATGTAGACTTCTTATGGTCCCAATGGTTTGTCGATGGGACTCCCTCCCCAAAGTCACCAGTACCCGCATGTGAATAGACAGTTACCTTTCTTAGCCACCTTGGACCTCCCAGATCTGTCCAGGATTTTAAATGATTCTATCCATCACTCTCTCCAATGGCCCGCTATACCGACCAAACTACCATCTGACATCCCTAAATTCGATGGCAAAGTAGGAGAGGACCCGAACAATCATTCAATGACTTTTCACCTTTGGTGCTCATCCAACTCCTTGATAGATGACTCTATTCGTTTATGCCTTTTTCAAAGAATTCTCATGGGTTCTGCCACAAAGTGGTATATAGAATTACCATGAGGTTTCTTTACCGATTTCAACACCCTCGCTATGGCTTTCCTCACTCACTACTAGTTACCAATTCGCTATGAAACAGGGATCGAGATTTTGAGTTCTTTCAAACAAACCAAAGCCACTCATATCTTTGATCACATTCATGAATGGTGATGGAGACGACATCTCATCAAACTCAAACTTCACAACCAGTTGCTGGCAGAATGGTTCATGAAATAATTTGTGAACGACATCGGTCATGACATCACCATGGGTGGAGTTATCATAGAAGAATAGGCCATTATTTGTGCTCAATACCTTGACCTCGTTTACTCACAAATGGGTACTCTTTATGACTTGCTCCCTGATGTGCCTCGTCCTTCTACTTACACCACTTCAACTACTCCTGCTACTTCTCATGCAGCTGATGGTGTGATTGGCACTTTCCATGCCCAACCACATTCCACCCAAACCTCTAGCAACAATCCCAAACCCATTTCTTCTAATGTTCAAAATGCTTCGTCTCCTACCCCTCCCACCAACAAGACTTCTGAGGTAAATGTTGTTCAATCTACCCTCACCAGTAAAACCAAATCCAGAAAGGGAAAGGGTAAGAATAAGGAGGACAAAAGTAATTTGCAAGTAGAGAGAAACAAAACACCACCTGTTGATGATAGGGATAAGCACAAATCCTGATACCCTTGTCTTATCTATGGTGATGATCACTACACTAAGGATTGTCCATGACGAGCCGAGGTTACTAAGTTCCTTCAAGGGACCATGAAACCACCCACTCTGGCTATATTGTCACAACCCTTCCCTTCTCAACAACATACCCAATTGGTCATTCACGACCAACCCTCCCCCTCCAATACATCCTATGTCTTAATGTGTACAGGAGATTCAAAGAAAAACAATATCACACTTACCACTTGAGCCAAAGATTATTCCTCCTCTAAAGAGAAGGTTGATGTTATACCTCCTTCATTGGTCCAACCATCTCCCATGACTCCATCTACCAACGGTCCTCTTCATCTCGAACGACCGAGCCTCGACACAGTCCTTTTCCCTCCTTCAAAGGGAATCGTTCGAAAATCGACTTTCAATCCTCATTTTCGTGCTGCCCAAAACTACAGTATTGTTGAAGACATGGCCCAAGAACCATCCACAATTTTAGCCCTCGAAGTCCTTCAAAGTTGTCCTATACAATGGAAGGCACTGTTGAAAGCTATCAGTGGAATCAACCCTATAGATACGAATTTAATAATTTTTGACTTGGAAGATCACATTCCAAGGTTACCCCCTCAAATCGCATTCCAAATACAAGTTATTGTCTCTGAAAAAAACATTTGTAGGATTGTTATCGATGAGGGTGCCTCGATGTGTTTCATGTCTATTACTTGCTGGAAATCCATCAACTCTCCCTCTTTGACTAAATCCCATAACACACTCAAAGCCTTTAATGGCTCCAGTTTTAAGCCTTATGGTGTCCTCCCTTCACTGTCAATCATGTTAGAAGGAAAAACGGTCCAAGTTGAAGTGGAAGTCTTTGACACTCCTCTCGATTACAACCTCCTACTTGGCCGTAGCTGGATTGATTCCATGCGTGCAGTTGTGTCACCTCTTTTTCATGTTGTATGTTTCCCACATCAAGGAAAGGTAATTACTTTCAACCAATTAGCCTTCTTTAACTCGGATGCATGTACTGGAAACATACCATTCATCGCCAAAACCCCCCCACCTCCAGATGCAAAAACATCGGTGTGGGTCTTCTTAAAGACTCCTCATTAATGGGTACCTTCCCCATCCCACCACTTGATGTTCCACATCCATCTGTCACTTCAATCAACATGATATCCACCTCTATTCATGGAACCCCTTCGTCTCATGACCCATGGATGGTACCCAACCCTGACGATCATCTTCGTTATGGCGATGAAATTTCATTGAGCCTGGTCGAATCTGCCTATCAGGCCATTCAATTGGAAACTCCTTCTACCCCCTCTTTTGGTGATTTATCTCTAGATCCGTTCTGTATCATTTTTCCCATGGATGAAATGATTATGTCTGTTATGGAAGACAATCCCTGGGATGATGGACATCATCATTCCATCCTCTTCCTGGAACAACACACCATCAAGAGATACCAACGGATCTCGACCCCGTCGACCATTGTCATAATTTCCACTATTCCTGAGTCTACACACGATGTGTTTTCTAAAGGGAACTTAAGCAATATCTCACCCACCATTCCCCTCGACATATCCATAAAACCTGGAATTGTCAAAAATGTGCATATCAGAGTTTCGTGTTCCCCTGATGAAATCGTCACCTACAAGTCACTTTTCAAAGAATTTTGTGACGTCTTCACCTAGATCTATGAAGAAATGTCGGGTATTGACCCTGACATTTGGATACATGAGATTAAGACATACCCAGACGCTAAACTCGTCCGTGAATGCCTTTGTCCGTTTCACCCACATAAAGCGGTTGCTATCAATCTTGAAGTCAAGAAACTTCTCAAAGCTGGCTTTATTTACCCAGTGGCTCTCACTGACTAGGTTTTCAATCTTGTCCCAATTGACAAGAAACAAGGCACAATCCGCGTGTGCGTTGATTATAAGGATATTAACAAAGCATGTCCTAAAGAAAACTTTCCTACCCCCTTCATCGACCAAATTGTCGACGATTGTGCCAGAAGTGAAATCTTCTCTCTGATGGATGGTTTCTCCGAATGTAATCAAATCAATAATTTAACCAAGAACCAATACAAAACCACTTTTATTTGTCCTTGGAGCACTTTTTCCTATCAAAAACTTCCTTTCGGTCTAAAAAATGTTGGTGCAACCTTTCAGCATGCTATGTCTTATGCCCTCCATGATATCAAGCACATCGTGCAGCCATATCTCAATGACTTACCCACACATTCCATGCATCGTGTCGATCATCCAATACATCTCTGAGCCATTTTCCTCCGATGTTGGTTTTACCATATGCACTTGAATCCTCACAAATGCATTTTCTGTGTAGAATCTGGCTGACTTCTAGGCTTTATTGTTTCACGTCAAGGGATCATGGTAGATCCTTTAAAGGTTGAGGCAATTCTCAATCTCCCTCCTCCTTATTTGCTTCGCCAGTTACAAATTTTACAAGGGAAAGCAAACTTTCTTCGTCGTTTCATCCTAAACTATGCCGAGCTAACTCTTGGATTTACGCGACTACTCAAAAAAGGGCCTGAGATCGTATGGGATACCATCACCAACAAAGCCTTTGAAGCTTTGAAACTATCCCTAACACGTACTCCACTCCTCTTCCCATCGGATTACAGCCGTGATTATTTCCTCTCCCTCGTAGCCTCGAATTACACCATCGCTATGGTTCTCGTCTAGGAAGATGATTCTCATGATGAACATGTCATCTATTACTTGAGTCAAAGTCTAACGCCTATCAAAACCAGGTATTTACATGTTGAAAAACTGGCCTTGGTAGTCGTCCAAGCAGTTCAACGTTTCCAGCACTATATCCTCTCTCGCAAGACTATGGTAATTTCTAACTACAACCCTATGCAGCACATTCTCACCCGTCAAGTGCTAGGGGGAAAATACTCCAAGTGGATCGTGATACTCTAGGAGTTTGACTTAGAATTTGAATGCGCTAAGTCCAAGAAATCCTTAGTTTTTGCCAAGTTGATATGTGACTTTCCCTACTCTGAGACGGAAAATGTAGCAGCCGGTTCATTACCTGATGAATCCCTTTTCTTAATTAGTTATGATGATCTTTGGTATGGAGATATCATTATATATCTCTAAAGCCAGAATTTCCAGCCCAATTTTTCCAGTACTGACTGTCGTCGAATACGCTACCAAGACCATCAATATATTATCCTCGATGATACTCTTTATCGTCATGGAATTGACTCAATTTTTCAACACTACCTCACATTTGACGAAGCCAAGAAAGCCTTAAATGACTACCATTCTGGAGCCTGTGGTGGTCATATGTCTGGGTATGCTACTGCCCAGAAGATCTTATGAGTAGGGTATTTTTGGCCTTCTTTATTTAACGATTGTATAATTGTCATCCAAAAATGCCAGGCTTGCTAGACCTACAACCATAAAATATGGTCACATCCTGCTCCTCTTCACCTTGTGGTCTCCATTGGTCCTTTTGCAAAATGGGGTATCGATTTCATGACATGTCACCCCCACTCGGACGGGGGGCATGGATACATTATTGTAGCCATAGATTATTTTACGAAATGGGTCGAGGTGATGTTGACATTTGACAATACCGGAAAGACCACAACTTTATTCATATTCAATCACATCACAGATCATTTTGGTGTTCCTCAGGATATCGTCACTGATCACGGTAGTCACTTTAGAAATTTCATGATGTCCGAACTCACTGAAAATTTGGGTCTTCTCCATGAAAACTCAACACCCTATTACCCACAAGCCAACGGCCAAGTCGAAGCAATTCACAAAGTCTTCATTACCATGCTTCTATGAATGATAGGGATTCACAAAATAAGTTGGCACATGATGTTTTTTTCAGCATTGTGGGCCCACCGGACATCCATTAAGTCTGCTACCGATTTTACACCATTTCGGTTAGTCTATGGTCTAGAAGCCATCCTCCCAATTGAATGTGAGATACCCTCCCTAAAACTAGCCATCGAACTCCTTCCAAACACTTCGGCCGAAGAAGAACGTCTGTTGTATCTCATGCGATTAGACAAAACTGATAGCGACACCGCCCTAATCATAGAAACCTAGAAGAAACACATCAAAGCCCAATACAACAAACATGTCAAGCCTTGCATTTTCTCCGAAGGTGATCTAGTTCTCCTTTACGAACAAGATCAGGACGTGCTAGGGGCTGGAAAATTTGAAGCTATGTGACGAGGTCCTTATATCGTTAGATGATTTTTGGAGAAAGGAGCTTACGAGTTAGTAGATTACGATGGTATTCCTTTAACTGAACCCAGAAATGGGTTGTACTTAAAGAAGTACTACGCCTAAGATCAGCTGTGCATGAGTACTTGTATTTTATTGTATCATACTTCTTGTGTGTTACTGTAGTATGCTTTTTCCTTATCTAGTCTCTTCCCTTATGTTACATTGTGTTTGGTTTCTAGATGTCAGAGTCTTTTCTACCCCACATTTGCTTCACTGATGGCACTAGTCATAGTACTCAGAGCCTTGCTTCTGCTACTTGGGCAATTTATGCCTCTACAAACGAACTTATCACGCTACGAGGTATGTGTCTTGGCCATGCGACCAACAATATTGTAGAGTATAGCGTCGTTATCAAATTATTGATTGATGCTATTTCACTCGGTATTTGTCACTTGGTTGTATGACTCGATTCATAGCTAGTAGTACTACAGTTAAGTAATGTCTATGCTATTCGAAGTCCTACTTTATTACAGGTATATTTACGAATTTGCCTCTTGGAACGTTATTTTGATTATATTGCGTATCAGAATATTCATAAATGTCTAAATACATTAACCGATGCATTAGATAACTATGTATTAGATAGATATTTGGTCCATTTATAAACCAATCACATCACATGTATCTCACAACACAATATAAGCTAGTAGAAGCCGTATATATGTATATAACGATCAAAAGTTTTTTTACAAAAAGTTTCTGTCCAAGGACCAAAATTTCAAAATCTGAAGCTCATAGCCTCTACAAAGTAGCATCATGGATAACGCTCATGATAACACACAACTACCTGGGAAACCCTACAAAGTATTCGACTAATAGACTCTAACACTCCCATAGTATGGCCCTGATAACACCGAGGGATCTCTCCGATGGTCATGTCCAGAATGTCAGCAGTCAACCCCTCCAAGTTTTTCTCTACTACTTCATAGTCTTCAGCATCCCATCACGCCACTGGAGCCACCTCTCCTCGTCATTGAATATGAGACATGGCTGGAGGTCGGTATGGCCCCACATCTGTATCATCAAAAAGAGTTTTTTTTTTATCGGTTCTTGGACAAACATAAAAACATTTTATATGATAAAAATCACAAAAAAATTTAAAAGAACAAAATCTGTACTTCTTACCTAGGTCACCCCACTGAGCATCCTCAAGTAGGGCTAAATCTAGATCCCCTCGAAAATCCAATTTGGCATAGGCGTAGTCATCAATCATCAACATCTGTGGCCACAACCAGTCGAAGAATGAATCGTTGTATTTGATGATAGGCCCAAATATGTGTCGGGCCATGAGGTTGCACCACCTCAGCATCCTTGGATCCTATGGGGCCGGTAAACCCCACTCAACTTGCAATCTCAGTAATGGAACCCTCTCAAGAAATAAGGACACCAAAAGTGATCTATACCCGAACTGCTTCAGGTCACCCTTCCTGCATTTTGTCAACTGCCTCTTCATACTGTAGAGAACTGCATCCGACCAATTGAAGACTCATGGCTCTGTGCACTCTATGGCATATTGGAAGTAGCTCTAGAGATCCATGTGTGGAGTTGTTCTCCTAGCTATGTGTGCTATAGTAAACAAGATGGTTCACAGGGTCAAATCTTGGACCCCCCAAATAGCCACCTTACCTTTGCTTCTTTCTGCCTCTGGGACACAGTATTGGCGACAATACTCACTCATGGGGAGTCCATCGCCTTGGTTACCAGTCAAGCTAGCGTGGTACCCATGCCGTGATAACCCTATCAGAAAGTAGATATCCTTAATATCTAGGGTCAAGGTGTGGACTCCCCCATGAAACAACTATTGGTCCATGTCCCACATATGAACCAGGTACTCCAACAATCTGATTTGGGCCCTCATGCCCGAAATCTGGAATAATTTCAAGAGTCCACAGTCTCAAAGGGCAGCAACGGTACTCGAGTCATTCCCAGAAATAGCATCATCTTCCTTATGTTCTCTTTCAAGCCACTCCAGCATCGTGATGGTCAAATGCCTGCACAAGAACCACAAGAAGAGAATCAACAACTCATTTCAAACCTTGGCATATTTTTCATTGAGCAAAAATCAAGTTGAAATTTCATTTTTCGGCCCTTGCAGGTGCCCCTTTAGCACAGTGCGAGATTCTCGCAGGTGCCTTTGAGGCTACCTACGAGAATCATGCATTCTCGCAGGTCCCATATGGCTAGCTTGTGAGAATGCCCGGGCGCAAGTTTTGGCCCTAATACAAACCCAAAACCTTGAAAATTGCCAATAAAAATAAAAACTAAACCACGAAAAAGATAGGAGATCAAGAGCCTATCTCGTTGACGGAGATGGTTCACCAAATGGTCACTTGTGCTTCCCGCAATCGAGCAATGAAATTTGAGGTAAAAAGAGTTGTTTTGGGCAAAGTACTTGGTAAAATCACAATGACAATGGTAAAATCCCTTTTACCCACATATATTTACTTTTTACCATTTTTGTTGATTTTTATATTGTTTTATTCATGAAACCTAATTCCTAATAGTCCTATGAGTGTGAATTTTTGTAGATATAATGAATTTGAAATCCACACGAAAGAGTACGAATGTTTTTCTTTTTTCATCGCATGTACGACTGCTTTTTATAGTTTTTAGAAAAACTTCAAGCTCAGTCTTCGTTCGTTCTCACGCTCGAAAATACATGAGAACGTAACTGAGTATACTTTTCTCATCTTTTCGTACTCGTCATGGTAACATGAAAATGATGAACCCAAAGGAGTATCCTTTAATCTATTTTCATGCTCCATAAAATCAAAAAGATTGCCGAGAGACCTTGTTTTGTTCACGCTCGTAAAAGTATCTCAAGAAAACATTCGATGGGAAATATTTTATCACTTTTTTGGTCCTGTCGAACTATTTTACAAAAAAGGAACTGAAAGATTTATCTTTAAGTGTTTTTCAGACTCTCAAAACATGAAAAACCCTCGATTTTTCTATCTTTGGACTCATTAAACAAACATCGAAAGACCCGTAATGGGACCAAGCCACTCCTTCCTAGGGTTCGTTGAACATACTCTGAGGGACTCATCTTAAGGATGAGTTTACATCAACAATAATATGTTATCCTCCTCAAGCTTGCATAAAAATAAAGAGGTACTCACCAGAAATGGTGGGGGGAAATTTGGGAAAGGGATTTGTTTTTGTATTCATATTTTTTGGCAGTAAGTGTCGCTCTTGAACATGACACCCCCTATTCATTATTTGAAGTTGGTTTGGGAAATCCATTTGTCTCTCATTCAAATTGCTATAAAGTCATATCCTGAGTTGTCTCTGAGTCAGTGCTACCAAATCATTGGTCGTGTCGTTCATATGTTCAAGGGAAGTTCATCCGAAACCTCTATTGAGTCAACCATCTGCAGTTGTCCATTCTTACCAAGTTGACCTTCCCTATGTCCATGTCCATCTATATTCATACTCTTTTTTAGCTTCAAAAGCTGTTACTTATTTCATGTCATTGATGGGGGATACATCAAGGACCTCCTATGATGAGTCTTGTTCCATCAACTCCAACTCATTATCCGGAAATAAGACTTAGAAATTATTTGGTACTTTGGAACTTTCATGCCTCAACGACAGATTTCCTCGCTTTCGATAGTGGGTTTTCATCATTGACCCCTGATCGGGAGATTTCATCGAATGTTCGACCTCAACTCATTTATTCACATTCGGTGGATTGTACCAGTGTACCTTGGGAGTCATTGACATTCATGGTGATTTCCCTCGCACTTGTTAACGGTTTCATCAATGAACGACAATCAAGTGGTTTCTACCATGTTCAACTTCGTCACATGTAATCACATGGTTAGATTCGTACTTTTAGGTGATGGTATTGAATACCCTGGGTTTCATCTTTTTTATCCAGGTTGCGATGGACTATGTATGATTTGTATCGACACATAGATCTACTTTGTATGTCACGTGGCTATGTCATCCTAATTTGAGTCTTCTCGCATTGATCCATAGTGTATTCCTGGTGGCTATGCAATATTTTTTACGGCATGGATCCACAGTGTATGATTAGGTGGTCATGACATACGTTCATGATGTCATCCATTTGTGATATGAGTATGGGAATTCCTACCTCAGAACTAGTATTATATTTTGCAGATGCTTGGTTGTTTGCAGGTTTTCGATTAGGTGCACCCCTGGTTTTTGACACACACACGCAATTTACAAAGTATTTCAGTTGTCACTAATTCTGGCCTCATACTTTGGGGGGTATTCTGTTACACATGATTTTTTTCATCTTAGTGATATCTTAACAATGGTGTATTCAGGTTCCCAACAAGGACTTTTTGCCTGAGAAAAGTGGCCCTTGTATCCTTCAAAAAACATATTTTTAAAGTGAGTTCGCAGGCTACTTATGGCCTAGGGTGTGAGAATCTCTCATTATCACAGGCCACCTACACTTAGGGTGTGAACTTCTCATATTTTTCTCCATACACAGGATGCGAACCTATTTTTAAGCTTGGAAAAGAGAATAGGTCTTGAGGTTTCTAGAAGGGAATCTTCTAGAAAATGAGTTGGCATTCGTATGGTTGTCATTTTACTGACTTCTCAGATTTGATGGGATCATCCTCATCCATGTAACCATCTCTCCTTCTCCTATATATTGAAAGGTTTCTCATGGAAAAGGTGAAGCAAGATTGAATGAAGAATTGGTGAAAGAATTATGTGAAGAACCCTTCTTTGACAGAAGCTTGAAGGCTCTATTTGGTCTATCAAGAGCAAATAGATATTCTTCATGAAAGTATAGAGAAATTGTGTGTGTTGGAACCAAGGGTCACTGAAAGGAAGCTTGCAACATCAAGGCGATCAAGTTGTATCTTCTACTTTCAATTAATATGATATAGCGGTATGTCCCTTTCCCATAAAGTCATTCTTACTTTATTGTGTAATTCCTTGATCATATGCATGAGTTGACATTGAATATACATTGCTATCTTCACTTTGGTTGGTTTGTGTTGTCTTGGACTTGACTTCACGAGAGCACCATAGAAAAGCAGGAACAACAGAGACTTAAGGAAGCGATATAAAGGTATGTCACTTATTCCTTCCTATTAGTAGATTCAATGATTACAACATAGGGGAAGAGTCATGTCATGTCCTGTTTTGTTCTAGATCCAGGTGGATCTAGGGAGATCTGTTAGTGTCCGCACCTACCGATTAGTCTGATAACATTGACCAAGGTTTGATTTCCCTATCCATTTTACTTTATTGTTTATTTTCCTTTAGTGTTATGGCTATTATTTAAATACTTTAACTTCAGTTCTATTTATACCTAAATTTTTCTAACTGCTTTTTTGTTTATTAATTTTTAAGCAAGGTTTATTTCTTCTAAGTATGATTAGTTAGTTTAATCGGTTCCTGTTGGAAACTCCCTACTATATTTTTCCAATGGGGTTATTTTATTGTATGCTTGATATTTATTTAAATGGTAACCATTAATTACTTTCTTAAATGGATGCCCCAATAACTTTCCAAGTTGGACCACTCCAGTCGGTCAAATGTCTTCCACCACATAAGGCCCCAACCATGTTGTTTCCAATTTTCTAGGTTTTCCTTTTATACGACTGTCATATATTAATACTAAGTCTCCCTCTTTTATATCATTTTTATTTAAATGACGATAATGCCACACTTTTTGTTGTTTCTTATGAACCTCTTGGTGATGGATCATTATTATCCTCTCTTCTTCCATCTTGTTTAATTGGTATAGTTGGTCGTTCATGTTTTTTCTCTCGTCAAATTTTATTGTAGCTACAACCCTGTCGGAATTAGTCCAAAATTGTAGTGGGATAACAACTTCTTGGCCATAGACTAGCTTGAACAGAGTCTTTCCATTCAATATTTTGAATGATGATATATACGCTTAGAGGATTGGAGGAATATTATCATCCTAGTCATATTTATTTATGCCACAAATCTTTGTAAGTCCCTTGTGTAATTTTTTATTAAAGGATTCGACTGCCTCATTTGCTTATGGGTGATAGTTTTTCATTATTCTATGGCCGATTAAAACTTTTTCCAGTAGAATTTTAATTATTTCATTTACAAAGTGAGTTCCCTGTCACTTATTAGTGTCAGAGATAGCCATATCTTGTGATTATGTTCTCATAGATGAATTTAAATACTACCTCTTTGGTACAGGATTCAACTGGCTCTACTTCTTCCCACTTAGTCACATACTCGACCGCAGTAATGATGTACTTGGCACCAATTCTTCTTTTCCTCTGTGGAAATGGACCAACAAAGTCAATAGACCATATTTCAAAATATTGAATAGAGTTTATTGAACTTACTGGAATTTCTTTTTTCCACAAGGGTCATCCAAGCCTATGACAACTATCACATTTTTTAACTTGATCCCTACAATATTTATGCAAATTCGGCCACCACAGGCCTGCTTGTAGTACCTTCCTAGTTGTTTTGTCAGCTTTAAAATGTCCTCTAGCTTCTCTTGCATGGACTTCATTGATGATATCCTCTTGTTCATGTTCTGGCATGCATCTTCTTAAAACATCGTCCATTCCCATTTTGTATAAGTATTCGTTAATGATTGTGAACGATGCAACTTTCATGGCTATAGTTTTCTTTTTGTTTGCTTGGAGGTCCTCTAGGACCTTTACTTCTTCTAAGAAAGTGGCAATATCTTCTAAAAATTTAGGTGTATCTTCAACTCTGAATAAGTGTACGCCTGGGAGGGCATCGTCGATGCCTGTCAGATCTTCTCATGTTTCTAGTCATGAAAGGTGATCAAGTCGGACATTATTTTTCCCTGGTTGAATGATTACATCAAATTCAAATTCATAAAATAATAGTAACCACTGAAAAATATTTCCTTGATGAACTAGCTTATTAACCAAGTATTTCAATGCTTGATGATCTGTAAAAAATGTAAAGGGGTTTTCCAGTAAATAGTGATGAAACTTTTGTAGAGAGAAAATCATCGATAAGGCTTCCCTTTCCATAGTCGAATAGTTTATTTCTGCTTTATTCATTTTCCAACTTTCATATGAATTCAAGTGATCCATTGTGTCATCGTATGGTTGAGATAAAACCAACCCGACAACTACATTGGACGCATCGACGTGGACATGAAACTTTATTGACCAGTCTAGAAATTTGAGAATGGGTTCTTCGACCAACTTCTTCTTTAAAAATTAAAACAATTCTTGGTAGTCTTAGCTCCATTTAAATTCGAAATCTTTTCATAGAATCTCATCCATTGGGAAGGCGATGTCTGAGTAGTGGCATATAAACGTCCTATAATAGCCATTATGACCCAATAGAATTTTGATTTGTTTTTTATTCACAGGTGGTTTTAGATCAAGGATAATATTTGTCTTAGCCATGTCGACCTTCACCCCATCTTTTCATACCACATGTCCTAGGAGGATTCCCATAGGTGTCGTAAATATGAATTTTCTTATGTTTAGTGATAGTTGAATCTATCTGTAGCACTCTAACATAAGTCGAAGCCATTGTAAGTTATTTCTGAGTAGACTATAGATTGTCTAGTAGTCGGAGTATACATCCATGGTTTTGTAGATATACTCTTGGAATTCTTTGACCACTATTGTTGAAAAAATTGTTGTCGCATTCTTCAGTCTGAATGGCATGACTCTGTAGGAAAACTATGCAAATTCCGACACGAATGTTGTTTTTTCCTAATCTTCTTTTTCTATTGGCACCTGGTTATAACATGAAAATCCGTCAGTAAATGAATGCCATTCATGACCGGTGACTTTGTTTATGATTTCATCAGCAAAAGTGGTGGAGAATGGATCTATCACAGTCTATTTGTTGAGTCCCCAAAAATCGACACAAATTCTTAATTTTTTTGGATCATGCTTCTTTGGTTGTACTGCCATGGGACTTGCCCATTCTACCTTGTAGATAGGATAAATAATGTATTCTTGTATAATTCCTTCGATATCTTTTTAAATGATCAATTTTTACTTATGAGATAACTTGTATGGTCATTTTTTAATTGGATTTTCTTCTGGGAATAGTTCAACATTCATTTCACCCATTTCCTCTACAAGTCCTCTCAGATTCTTGTAGTCACTTGAAAAAACATCTTGATACTATTTTAGTAGAATGACTATGTTGGCTATTTTCTTTTCAGACCAATATTCACCTATTTGCACAATTTTTGGCTGATGGTCATTTGATATGTCGAATTACTTCATTAATATTTCTGCGTCCATCCATTCTGGTGGTTTTTCTTCGTCGAGGTGGCGTTCTCCTTCTTCAAATTTTGTAAATATTTTTGGGAAGTCGAGTTGTTCTTGGTATTATTTGTATTATGTGGCTATACTTAAACCAAATTCACATTATTCTTCAGTGTTGAATGGTCTTTCTTCCATTGGAATCTTTGTCCTATCCATTTTATATTCTCCATGTCAATCCTTTGTGCAGTCGAGATTTCCTTGTTTTCTACCAACACAAAACTGCAAGTCGATGTCAACCCTCCATCGACCAACATATTTTATTTTTCTTTATATATAGATGGTGAATGAATTTCAAGAAATCATTTTATTTACATGCTACATATTTCAAGTGTTCCTCTACTAGATTAAATTCAAAGTCTTGCACAAAATTTCCTTTGATTTTAGCCCATTTTGAAGTGTGGCAGCAGGCTTCTTCGATCTTATACCATTTTTTTGGTATCTCATATAATTTACTTGGGAACATATGGGGCCATACCCTTGCATAATTATATCCTATTCTTTGTCATTCAATTTCACAACGTTGAATATGTTCTATTGGATCATAACCGATTTTGAATGTGGGAATATTTGCATCTTTAGAAAATTTATTGTCACTGAATCTTTCAACAAAGTATGTCGACATAGTCATCCATGTTTGTAATCAGGGGGAATGTGTTTGCCACCATATTGCATCCTAGCCTGTGAAAGTTTCCAAAAGACTTTGTATCCTTCCTTACTCTCCTATGGATTTTTCTACCTCTTCAACATGGGTTGAAGGGGTATGTCATTCAATGTATCACAAGTTTTTTCTTATCTGATTGTCGGTTGAAATAATAGTGGCAGTTTGTTGGGTTAATTTTTTGTATACTTTTGGTACAATAGGGATTGAGTAGCAACTCTTAAGATTTTTCTTTAGAATAATTTCGATAGACCAGCAATATTTCGCATGTGCTTCATAATTTTCTATTTTCCAGTTGTATAAGGAGGAGTCAGAATTATGTCCAACGGACATGGGAGATTCCGTCAAAATTTCTCCTTCTACGATAGGTTCTGTATAATATTTTTTCTCATTCTTTATTTGATATAGAAATATTGCTTCTTGAACTTTTTCCCATGAATCCATCCATGGTTTTCCTTCCTTTGGATCTAGGGGAATAATTATTTTTCTCCCACTTCCTTTCAATTTAAATCTATCTCTTTCCAAGGAGATAGTTGGTTTCATTCATCGACCCCCTGGATGATCGACAAGAGCTACATACATTGGCATTCCTTCAACAAGCTCAATCACCTTGAAATCAACCGAAGTAAATATTCCCATAATTTATGTGTCGACATTTCTCAGCATTTCGATTGGTTCTATTAATCTCTAATTGACTAACTTAATATAATTCGTCGTGGGTGCGAGGTTGGGTTGGCCCATTCGTATCCATGTTTCTTGTGGTAAAATATTGAATTGGGAACCAAAATCAATGACCACCTGATTTTCCATCATTCCCTTGATCTCCAAGTTGACTCATGGATCGTAATATTTGTTGTTATAAGAGAGGTGATTTGCATCCTTTGTCAGTTTCTAACCATATTTGTATTCTCGCAGTATGTTAAGTAGGTCTAATAGCCTTCCCATCAACTGATTTTATTTGAGTAGTTGAAAAAACTCTTGTATGGTGTCTTCATTTAGACTTCTTGGATTTTTTTGATATTTTGTGGAATTTCTGAAGAATTTAAGATCTTCTCTCATGATTTTCTCTTCTTTATCTGGGTTTGGGAAGTTGGTAATTTTGTGGTGGAGTGTGAATATCTCATCCTGCACCTGACCTTGTAACAATATGTAAGTTTTTGGAGTTCCTCACCTCATCTTTGGATACTACGTGTAGTAGATTCATAGCTTTTCTAGGTATAATTTTGTCGAGTACTATTGGGCATTCTTCTAAAGAGTGATCTCCAATGTCGCATATGTTGCAAAATTTCAAATCAATTCTGTCTTTTATAGGACAATCTACATTTTCATGATCATTTTTCCATCATTTAGCACAATATGGTCATCCACGACCTCAACCTCGACCACCAAATCCATGTCAGCATCCTTGACCTCAACCATGACCACAAAAGTAGTCATCTATTCGACCATAGTTGTTTGTTTGGTAGGTGGTTTTTGTGTGGTAGACTGTTCGTATATTATTATGATTTCTAGCATTTAGATGACATTCTAAAGTTAGGTGATCAAAATATTCACATATGTGGCACCACTTCATTTTTTTTCAGATTGTGTTGACAATATTGTATGCTATGATTAGTAAGGAAATCACATATGTTACAGTATTTTTGGGCTTGTACTTGATGGATGTCTATTTTTTGTGTGCGCTCATTTATGGGACAAGTATCCTTTGTGTGTCTATCCCCAGTGCATGTGGTGCACCATATTTCATTGCGTCATATGGATATATTTTTTATAGTTTGTTGCAAATTTTCTATTTTTTCCTCAAGTATCTTCGTCGTCGAGGAATTCGATGGGCTATCGTCATATGAATCGACTCATTGTGAATTCTATAGTGCATCTTCGAAATTGTTTATCTTGTATAAATGTAGCAGAGATCAGATTCTTAGCAGTAGCTGAACTACATAACATTGGACTAGCAGGTTATGATCGATCGTCGTTGGGATTTGACTTAGGAGATCTTTGAATCTCTTATCATATTCTCTTACTGAGTCACCTAGTATTTTCTTGATCTCTTTTAACTTTTGAGCTACCAAATGTGTGATGTACTGTATTTTAAAGAATGTTAAAAAACTATTCTTTATTTCTTCCTTTGAACGAGTTTGATTTTTGGTGTAGTAAATTAACCATGTTAAGGCATGGTGGCGCAACACAACTCCAAATTGATCTATTTGTTTCTTATCCTTGTATGTAATATTAGTTTCATCCCAAAATGTTTCACATATGAACCAATGGTTTTTTGGGTCTTCCCCTCCTTCGTAAATGGGGATGTGGTTGAATCCCATTTTGAATTTATTGGCAGGAACACTCGGTTTTCTTGGTGTTTGAGCTACTATTTCTTTCGACTGAGTTGTCAAATCTTTTGGTTGTTTTTTTTTCTATGTCTAATGATGGATGATACTCAAGGAATAGTTGTTTCTTATTGAGTACATAATATGTGTAATTTCTGCAATATTATCCATTGTATGGGTTGTTTTTACAAGAACAAAATGAGAAGCCTTTGTTAATTTTTCAACCACTACCATGATTGAATCATGTTTTCTTGTTGTCCTAAGTAATTTAGTCATGAAATCAATGGTTATCACTTCCCATTTCTTCTCTGGGATTGGTAATGGTTGCAACAAACCCACTGGGTCCCTATGCTCATCCTTCACCTTCTGACATTCCATACATTGAGCGATGTAATCAGCAACATCCTTTTTCATTCCCAGCCAAAAGAATTGGCTTCTTACTACTTTAATCATTTTCTGATAACCAAGATGTCCAGCATAAGGAACATCATGCATTTCCTTCAATACCAAATTCCTCAGTTCTCCAAAACTAGGAACATAGATTCTATTCTTATGCATGAGTAATCCATCTTCCTTTATCTCATACTCCTTTATTTTTTGTTGTACATCTCCTTGTTGTAATCTTTCCTTTACCTGTAGGTAATGTTGATCTATAACAAGATCATCTAAAATTATGGTCTTCAATTCTGAATGATGCATAGTGATAGTAGTAGCATGCATGAGATGCAATCCTCTACTAAGTGCATCGACAACTTTATTCTCTTTTCTTTTGATATGCTTTATATTGAGCTCATATTCACTTAAAAATTCTAGCCACCTTGTTTTCCTAGAATTCAAGGTTGGTTGTTCAAAAATATACTTCAGGTCAATGTGTTATGTCCTTAATTCAAATATCTTCCCCATGAGATAATTTCTCCACATCTTCAAGGTGTGGACAATGGAAGCAAGCTCCAAGTCATGTGTAGCATAGTTCCTCTCATGTTCCTTAATATTTTTGGACTCATAACCAATTACATGTTCATTTTGTATGAGGACTCCCCCAATTCCTTCCTTACATGCATCTGTACATACCACAAAACTTTCATTTGGGTCATCAATCTTTAACATAAGTGCACTAGTAAGTAATTCCTTCAACAGATTAAAATTCTCTTCATACTTAGGTGTCCATTCAAATTTAGTTCCCTTCTTTTTCAAAGAAGCGATGAGATAATCAATATTAGAGAACCCTACTATGAAACTTTTGTAGTAACTGTTGGCAGTAGGTCGAGGCGGAAAAGTAAGACAATTTTGGGAAAGAAAGCATGCAGAAGGAAAGCAACAGGTGGAAGGAAGCACAACACGTGTGCATGCAAGGAAGGTAACAGCTGGAAGGAAGAACAACACTCTTGAGTTCAAAGAACTCCTGCATTTTATTGTCATAGAAATTCTCTGAGAGGTACTCCTTATGGAATTACTTCTTGAACTTCTTTCAAGTGATCCTATTCTCATTAATATGTTCAACTTTCTTTAGATGATCCCACCACATTGCATCTTTCCTGTGTAAATGGTAGGTGGTAATTCAGGCTTCTAGGTTTGATGAATAGTTATGCAATTGAAAATATCTCCTGAGTCCAAGCAACAATGCTTCAATGTCGTCCTCACTTTCCCTTTCACCATCAAAGTATGGTAGCTTGAGCTTCCTCAACTCTCCTTGAAAACTATCCACCTCTTGTCTCCTTCTTTTCCGCCTAACAAGAGACACCTCTGAGATGCTTACAAAATTTTTTGATGCATAAAAAATTCTTGTTGAGTAAGGAGGTGAGCGGGGTCTATGATTTCTTTTATCACTTCTTGAATTACAAGCTCTTCCATGATCATCTCTTCTTTCATGACACCTGCCCTCTTCCTCTTGCTTCGATCCATTCTTGGCTTGACTTTGCAGCTGATTTAAGCTCTGCAACACTCGAACATTTATATGCCTTTTCTCCCTCATCGGCCTCTTGTTTCGAGTCTTGTAGCTCCGCACTTCTATTTTCAGGCTTCTTACAGTTTCTACCAATGTTTCTTTCTCCCCTCGGCCCTTGCGTCAGTTAGATTTTGCCTCTACATTGCCAATTCTGGTATTCTGGCCTTCAATCTCCTTATCATGGCTAGAGGCCCCCTCCCCTTCTTCCATTTCTTCAATACACATGCTAAGATGATGTGTTTAAACCCCTTAATTCTAAAAAATGTGCAAGCGACCATTCTATTAGAATTAAGCATATGATAAACAAAAATTGCCAAACCATGTTACAGGTCCCTTTTATTCTCAATTCATGAAGAACATATATGTATCAATATGCACCATATAACACTTCCATGTTATCCCTTAGCCAATACAGAATTTAATTATGTACAAGCACTCACTTCAAACCACTTCCCCAGGTGACCATGGCTCGAAACTGCGACCAAATCCTTCCTGACACTTTATGTGTTAGAAATTAATATATTGGAGATCATGTGGTTGAAAATCAATGAAGGGATGATATCGATGGTCAAAAGTAATTGTGGGTTGACAAAATTCTCTCTCTTTATCGGAGAGCTCCGTCCCCACAATCTGAAAAAATGTTCACCCAAATCTCCTTTAAATCGTGGTCATTGATCCCTTGTCCTGATGAGATCAATGATGTTGGAAAATAGCAGTTTGTGAACTAGCACGTACACTAATTTTTCCTCCTCTCCCACAATGGTCCCCCACCATCGATTTTTCATTCATAGTTAGATGGCTATCCACAGTTCCTTCTTCCTTAGTGCCCTATTCCAATCTCACATCAACGGGCGCTAGCTCCTTCCTCACCTGTGACCTTGGGCTGTTACCCAGGGCTTACCCTCCTAGGCACTTCACAACTTCGAAACCTTCATCCAAGACCATATCAATGGTCCTCTTCCTCATTGACGATCAACAATCGAGATCCACTTCAAGACTCTACGCTTCAAGAGTTTGACACTTTTGACCTCCTCTTTCCTCCAGAGTACTCTGTACCCGAAGTTCTAGATCAGGCACCACGCGTACACCTCAAATTAACGACTCTAGTACACTTTGGGACTTCGGCCTTCGAAAATATCAACTTCCCCCACTTTCTTCCTCCCGTAACTCTTTCACCCAAAGTTCATGATCCGACGATGCATGTCCTCCCATAGATCGGCAGCTATGAATTGCTTCGGCTCTTCGGGCTTCGTGAGTTTCAAACTCTCCACCTTCACTTTCTCCTAGAGTGGTTTCACCCAAGGTCGAAGATTTGTCAACGCGTGTCTCTCACAAATCAATGGTCGATATGTAATCCAGACTTTAAGATTTCTTTACCCAACGCAGTTGTCACATATTTTTCCTCTAGAGTTCCCAGTCTTCGGACTTCACGATCTATCGCCACGTGGAAAAATACTAGAAGAGGACACGTGGCCCAATTAGGCGGGTGACACATTTCATGTTCTAACTGACATTTCAATCCTCCATAGGTTCAAAACTCATTTACATGTGGCATACATCCCATGTTTCCATGTCATCCCAGGTGACATCCGCGAGCCATATCACATTGGAATTTTGGGCTTCAAAATATTTTATGCTTGCACTCCTCAAGTTTCCCAAACTCTGAATTTCCAAACTGCTTAACCTTTTGGGGTCCACATCACCTCTAGGTAACATCATCATGCCCCACCACTTTGAATATTTGGGCTTCACAACCTCAGAATTCGGGAGTTTCCATACTAGGAAACTCCAATTCTCCTGAACTCTGAATTCCCATACTGGCCAACTTGCCGACACGTGTCTCCCTTATCGTACGGTCTGTATTAACTCTGGACTTTGAGACTTCAGGTAGTTCTTTCCTAGTGCTTCACTCTGCAAAACCTTTTGGATTACTAAGTCTCTGAAGTGAGAGATATGGTGTCTCGTGTCCTTTTTGATGTATGGTCCATATGAACTCTAGGCTTCGAGCCTTCGGGAGTTTTGTATTTTTGCATCTATCTTTCTTTCGAAGTCGTTATCCGCCATAGTGCAGGATATCCTGCCACATGTCCACTTAGATCAACGGTCTGGATCTACTCTGGCTATTCAGAGATTTGGGCTTTAGGAGTCCTTTACTCACTCAGCTTCTTCTTTCTTCTTGCCTAAGTACGAGATCACCTAACACGTGTCCCCTTCTTTAATATCAACAACCATGAGTGATTATGGAGACTCAACTCACTCACTCTTTAATTTCCTTGTTGATCTCCACAAAGAAAAGATGCTCATCTATAGTGGGATAGATATCCATCGTTGATCTGTTGATATAACAATATCAACTATCTTGAGAAATTGTGGACTCACAACTTGATCGTGCTTTAATTTCCTTCCCGATCACCGCAATGCCTCCCCACCATCGATTTCTCTCCAATGAGATCTGATAGTTGTGACTTAACCTTTTTCTTTCCTTCATTCAATGACCCTTATTCACCTACCCTCTGATCCAATGATCATGGATCTCTCTTGATCCCATAGTGGAAATCTCTCCCAAATTCAAAAGGGACGTTCATGATCCTTCAAACTCTTACAAAGGATCTCTGATGTTCTAGCTCCTGCGTAGATTCTGCAATGCCATTCCTCCTAATATTTTCAACTTCATGGTCAAAATTTGATCTCAACCATGAGACTCTAACCAACAGACCTAGCCCATACTAACCTGGTGTTTCAACCTTTCTATGATACCAATCTGTAACATACCCTACCACCCACAGGTTGGGGTACGCTACCTTCAAGCCCACCCTTGGACTTCTTTCTCTTAGCTATACCTTTTCAATTTAATAGGGACACGTAAAAGAAAATATCTAACGACATGCACAAAAATAACCATCAAGCATGCATATTCTAAAGATTCAATTAAACGATAAATAAATACACATCGGAAATACATTCATATACATATAAATAATACCATAACAGAGAGGACTTATATTTATAAAAAAAGACACCAACCGGCTGTAGACCAAGGACGTTCCATCCAGCCGTAGACACTACTACTCTAAATCTCAACAGTAGTGTCGCCCCCGAGCTAGGGATATGAATCCACAAGGATGGTTCCAGAGTGTTACTTGTCTTCCCAAACTAGTTAGCACTCAAAATCTCATAGGCTTTCCTAGTACTCACAACAATCCAAGTACCTAGCTCTCTTCTACCCAGCTTGCACCACCCAAGAGAATGGACCTCCACCCTTCTCTACCACGCAGTCCCTTGGGTAGTCCTTCTCCTTCTAGGTCTCTAGTGCAACTGGTCCAGAATATCCATGCTGGAACTCTCATGACTCGCAACAGTGAACAAAGTTGGATACAGGCCAATGCATCTAAGATGTGCATGCCTCAAGTCATGGCTAGATTACACCAACGACCTCTACAACCAACGATACCATGGCTTCTCTTCAACAGTTCATTTTCCTTTCCCCAAGCCAAGACATGGATGAGGAAGATGAACGGGTGATGGAAATGAATGGAGTGAGATCTCTACCCAAGGTGTGGAACAGTGAACAATCAGTGAATGAATGAATGTGGGAAAGAATGGAATGAAAGAAGAATTGAAGGAGCGAACGAGCCAACCCCCCCAAATTAGACCAAGGATGGGTTTAAGTATTTTCATGGGGAATCAAGAACCACCTAGCCTCCCCCAAGAAGCTCATGTAATTGATCCACTCCCTTAGACAAAAGGATAATTAAAATAGGAATAAACATTTATCCCCTCAAGCCCCCCCCTCTTGTGGAATCATAGCCCCTTATAACTCTAGTCCTTGTCCGTCTAGTAGCCAATGGTGTGTTTATTATTAACAATGATCAAAACATTACATTTATTGGGCATGTGGGCCTTTTAATAATTGTTTGGGTATTCTGGACTATCAACATTGTAAAAATACATTATTTAAAATGGGGGCTCAAAACCCAGGGTGTTACAACTAATCAGAATCCTAGGACATCCAAATCGAGTGATAATATTCTCAAAATTGAACCTAGCAGACATATCGGTCGAATAGTCCTGAACAACTATTGCCTCAGCCCAACATGTAATGTAGACAGTTTCGGTAATGATGTCCCTAGCCTTTGGATGCTTAGTTGTGGGGTTGATCGGTCCAATGAAGTCAACCACCCACTTCTCAAATGTTTGTAGAGCTCGAACTGGTTGAAGTGGTAACTCATCTCGTCGTGATATCTTACCTACTCTTTGAAAAACATCGCATGATCTAGCATATACCTTTGCATCCTTGAAGAGTCTTTCCCAACATAGTCTAGCTTGGAGGAATTTCTGCGCAGTGGCCTTTCCTCCTACATGACCTTTCGCAACTCCACTGTGGCACTCCCACAGTATATCCTGCCTTTCATGATCCAAGACACATCTTCTGAAGATACTATCTAGTCCCAATTTATACAATTGTCTTGCAATCAATTGGTAGTCCACTGCTCTGACAACCATATAGCATTTTTGGGTTGCATAATATGTCTTTGGGCAGGCTCCTATACTTAAGAAGACTTCTCTGTCTTCCAAGTACTCTGGTATGGCCTCAACTTGGAACAGATCTACATCTGGGAGCTAATCATCAATTGCTTCACCACTTTCCCCTGACTCTAATCTAGACAGGTGATCAGGTCCTACGTTGCATTTTCCAGTCTTAATGATCACTTCAAAAGAGAATTCCTTGAACATTAGAAACCATCTACAAATTCTCCCTTCCAACACAGGTTTGTTAACTAGATATTTAATTATAGAATGATCAGTAAAGAAATTATAATGAGAACCTAACAAATAATGTCTAAATTTCTACAACATATAAATCATGGCTAAACCCTCCCTTTTTTTCGTTGTGTAGTTGCGCTCAACTTGCGATAACTTCCTGCTCACAAATTATATGGGATGATTTGTTGGGCCATTCATTTGTGGGACAAGGAATTACACAAGTTTTGACTGAGCACGAGTTGTGCAAGCTTCAGAAGAAGCTGGAGAGTAGAGAAATAAAGAGAGATAGAAATCAGTTGTGAAAGACAGTGCAACACCAGCTAAGAAACAATGGTTGCAACAGAACAAGAAATCATGCAAGCCGAGACGGAAGACACAACCTAGCTTATATATAGGGATGAACATGATTGTAAGAGAGGTTGGTTAGCTACTGATTCATCTGGATTGTGATTAAGTCCAGTCCGATCTTTCCCTCTTAGTGAGGCTATTTTCAATCAAGTCAAGTCAAGTCCTGAGTCTGTAATGTAATCGACATATAATTCTGAGAATTGGAGCTCTGCGACATGAGTCCAGAGCCAAGATTTTGTATAGAGCACTACTGTGTATTTTTGAATCTGCAATTAAAGAAAGATTATGAAGATAATACGAAGAAGGACCTGAATTTTGAAAATATGATGTGTCTCTCTGTGTTTTAGTTATGCATTACATTACTTATTTATGGTTTATAAGTTCTACTTGATGGTTTTGTGTTTAAAGGATTTTTCGCAACGTAAGTAGGCTTGAATCTTGCACATATAAGATTCAGCTATGTTCATGTCTCTTGCACAAGATTAGGATGAGTCTTGAAGGTTCTGTGAATCCTTCTAATTATTTTTCTTACCCTTCCCTATCTATTTGTCTCAGCAGCACTTTGGGTGAGACTTCTTCTCTTCGGAGGAGATGGAAATGCCAGCGCTTTAGACTACTTGGTACCTTTTGTTGGTAACCTAAGAAGGACCCTAGTATGATCAAACTTGCACCAGCACAATGGTTCCATTGTCAAGACCTATGTTAAAAGGGAACCTATAAGGAGGATGTTTCCACGGATCCAAATATCTAGTATTGACCAATGGTGGGAAATAAACTATGATGCCTTCATATGGAAATAAGAGGAACTGAGGGGAAAATCGATGGAAGATACTCGTGAAGTAGTCTTTTACTCAGAAAGATCAAGCGACCAGTATGAGATTTTCTAGGTTAATTTTTCGAAAGAACTTTTCCACTGAATAAAGAAGCTCCAAGAAGCTCCAAAGTTCCAAGAACAAGTCAAGAGGATCTGTGCTTGGGACACCAAAAATCTACTAGAACTTCATTGACTGAATTGTCCAGTTACACGGGCGATTGATTTCTGGGTCAGTACCACACTAGAAGGATATATTATCAAATTTGCAGCAAAGAACCACCATTCATTTTCGTGTGCAGAGGATATTTTCAAGAAAGACGAAAGGGGAATACTGTTGAGAGAAATTACCTTGTGGATTAAGGTTTCCTTTATGGAAGAGGGGATGCTAACTATGTCCCCGAATGAAATAGCAGCATAAACACACTTGCTTTGGGTAGGGAGAGGCTGGGATAGAGTCATGGCTTGAGAGAGGGGAAGGGTTCATTGACAAATGGGGGGGAAACAACAAGAAATAGACTCAAGAGATGAGAAAGCCTTGAAGAGATATGCCATAGTTGAGAAGTGGTGGTATGGAAAGATCAAGAAAGCAGCAAGACAATATGAGAAGTTGAGGAAAGAAATCAGATCAGGAGAAGTAGAGGAAAGACATATGGAAGAGTTGAGGAAGATGAGAAGATAGGAAATACTGGCTAGTCAAAGATTAAGTGAGAGATAAGCACAGAGAGAAAGAATTCCCCAGGAGGTTGGACAAGAAGGAGAAGGTGTAGACATAAGAGAAGAAGAAGTCGGCATGAATCTTGAATAAGAAAGAGAAGACTCAGCCCCGATAATAGGAGAGATCAAGAATCTATCCGAAGAGATCATTCCAGTGGAAGAAAATGATACCCCCCAGATCAAAGAAAATTGCCCCGAAGCCAGTGGCGCCAGCCCCGAATTTCCCATACCCCAAGTGTCTTTTATACAAGTGGTAAGTTCGATACTACCTTCTCATGCTAGTATTGTTCCAGTACAATTAGTTAGTCAGTCACAACCAGGAAGTGCGAATATAGGGAGGATATTGGGATCCTCTGGTAGATGGCAAGCAGGACCATTAGGGTTTATATTGATAAGAACAACAAGATCAACAATGGTTGTCCATGCAGAAGGTTCAATTTCCTAGTACCCAGAATATTGGGGTAAGGAAGATGAAGATGTTGAGCATCATTGGTTCTTGTGTGAAGAAATCTGGAGATCCAGAGGGACTTCGGATGCAAATAAGTTGATCGAGTTCCAGACTACCTTGAGATGTCATGCTCTCAATTGGTACATGAATATCATTGAGCCAGGAGTGCCAGGAATGCAATTTCAAGTGTTCACTCTTGTCCAGGTATGGACAAGATTCATAACAGAGTTCAAACTACCTCAGTCAGAAAAACAGGCTTTGTCTGAGTTGCATGAGATCCAACAATGTGAAGGTGAATCAGCCTGGGAATATAGCCAGAAGTTTAAAGATGCTATAGGAAGGTTGGCACATCCAATCCATGAGGAACATCAAAGGGATTGGTACATTCAGGGATTCTTGCCTCTGACTCAGATTCCGCTAACGCAACAATGGATAATCACTTTAACAGATGCCTTGGAACAATCAATGAAGATTGAAGCCATGGTAGGATATCCTAGGAGCCTGAGAGTGACCAGACCCCTAACAGATGTGAATATAGCACAAATACAAGGGAAAATATCGATGCTTACAGAAAATATTCAAGATCCGATGATACCCAAACTAGGACGACCACAGGTTTGGTGCACCAGATGTTATACAAAAGGACATCTGGAGAACAAATGTCCATGAATAAGGGGAATGGGATCTCCTCAAAATTTGATGGTAACCCCACCAGGACCCACGACAAGAGTTGCACAAGTATCTACAAACTTACCATTCCATAACCCCACCCTGTATCATGCTTTTCCAGGAGGCCAAGTAGCACCAACAACTGAGTATTGTGAAATCTGTCGAATCCATGGGCATGGGCCAAGACAGTGCCCCATTATGCAGAAATATTCGACAGTACCAAATATAGTACACTGTGAGTTCTACACATCTACCATGCATACTACCAATCAATGTAGAGTGTTGGATGTACTTGCAGATAGGTTAGATCGAACAACATTCAAGGTGAATGAAAACCCTCAGGGACTAGGAAGAGGTCAAGGAGGTGGAGCTGGATGAGACTGTTGAGGAAAAGATATGAATTGATCTTACTCAAACATTTTCATACTTTACTTGGCTAAATCAAAGTATATGGGAATATCACCCTATGTTTATATCCAACAAAAATATCATCCTAACTCACAAGTATTAATTACGAGTGCTTAGTCTAGTCTTTTATCAACAAAAAAACTTGTTGGAAATTCTGTTTTTATGTAATTTTCTTAATATATCAGTTGCTGAAATAAATGTAAGAACAAAATTAAAGACACCAATATGATAATCAAGACAAATGATACATAAAGAAATCCTTTATTTCATTCCAATTCACCAAAGAGTCATTTTCTTTACAAAATCTCATACAAAAATCTTGGACCAAAGTCAAACTTAGACATCCCCGATGGAACATACAAAAGGACCTCTGACAAAAAACCAAAACTGAACTCTAAAAGTTGGATCATCTTGCCACAGATTGTTTCCCACTCGACTCTGCACAATAGCCTTTTCCAGTCATGAAAACTAATTCACAAACAGACAAGTCTACACAGACTATCAAAGATAGATCAACACCTCTGAAGAACAAGTGTCTGAATGATTTTATTCAGCCCTTAATATTGTTGTCTACAATAAGACCCTTCTATCATAAAAGAGAATTAGGTTGTGATGAATATATGAATGAATGAAAACTGAAATATCTCAACATAAACTCAAAGAACAAACCTTAGCATGCTTTTGCTTCTATCATCTCCTTGTTCCTTTCTTTACTTTTTCTTTTAGCAAATTAGAATTGGTTGAAGTAGTTGAACCAACTCATTAGTTAAGTTAATTAGAGACTCAACTAAATTTAGTTCGGGGGGGGGGAAGTAATAATAATAATAAGGGTCATAAATAAATAATAACTAGTAGGTGGGACCCCTTGTAACTTCCCTTTAGTTCATGAAAATCATAACAATCATAACATAACCATTAGTTAAGAAAAACACACTTCCTTGTGTCTCCCATCAATATATTTACTTTTGGAAATTTTATCTCATGAAATTTGAAATTATTCCAAAAATAATACTCATATATCTAAAATAAAACATGTTGTCCAAAGATCCATGAAGTCAACTATCATAAAACAATAGATAACATAAAACTTAAAAAACATATTTCCCAGTCTATGATGCAACCCTTCCTTGGTTCCTGTTGTCACCTCTTGATTTTCCTAAATTTGCCTTTGGATGTGCAAATCCTTTAGGCTTTATCTCGTTGATCATGTGGGAACAATCATCCCTCAAATGCATCAAGGAAGACACGGATTTATCAGAGTTATTGGAGGGTGAGTAAGGGGAAACAATGGCTTTTCCTTTATCAAATGCATAGCGGGATTGCACTAGCGAGTGGTTAGGGGCAGCTTGGACAACGAGGTTCAAAGGTGGAGGAGCAGGCAAAGTCAAGTTGGGCCAGCCACGATGTTGGGAGATTGTCAGGTGGACAATCTTCTACCATCCATCATTTTTAGGGACCTCAGGATGTAAGGAGACATGAGGAGGTACAGGGATACCGGGGGCTTGCGGGGCTTGGAAAGGAGGCCTTTCAGGGATATTTTGGACTATTCCCTACCCAATCCAATTAAAGAATATGACATTAAACAATTTCCCAAGCACTTCTGAATCGGCGTCAAAATGTATGGAGAACCAGGGCCTTCTTGGGCCTTGGTTCCAATTACCTCTACCTATGTTTCCTTGGCCATGGATTCCACAACTCAAAAAACTCATCCTACATATGTAATTGATTAGCAAGTAGTCTCTTAAATAACCATGCATGACAACTCTTAAAAATATGAAATAGTTTTGGCTCAGAATGTATCAGGCTCATGCAATCCAATCCATACAAATTGTTTTACTATTAATCAACTAGCAGGGGGGTGAAAAAAAAGCTTCAGGGATATGTGAGGGGTTTGTAATTAGCGAAAATATGATATAATGAACGAGGAGAAGAAATGGTCACTGCTCAATGACAACAGCAATCAACTGTAAAGAAAACCAATAAAACCTTACTGTAATCCACCCAAGACACTGCCACTTTCATCCACTTTAACACAGAAGTTCACTTGGATGTAATTAATCTCAGAACAGGGAGTGAAAAAAATGAATATGTGATATGTGATGGGTTTGTAATTAGCGGAAAGTGAGATAATGGAAAGGGAGGATAATGATTATTGTTCATGAAATTAATCAAGCGATAACTAAAACATTCTGGAGTAAGAACAGATGCACCAACCAACAATCATCATGACTGAATAACAATCATTGTGTACTTAACTAGTTCACTGTCTAATAATCAAATATCCAACACAATGTCATCACAAAACAGTGAATCTTCCACATAAATTGTAAGTGGTTATGTTCCTTTTATTCACATACTTTGAATTTATAACAATTTATGCACAGTACCCATTTCCAATCTGTAACTATCAAAATTTAACCATTGCCCATGCATTTCTTCAATCCACAACAGTGCTGCAAAAGTCATGTTTCAAATTAACAATGAAGTCATTAACGTTGTAATCGGGCCCATCAATTTAATGCAATGATATTCATTGACATGTATAGATAATAAAAAAATAGTCAAGACCAAATTGCCACACCTAAAATGACATTTTATTATACAACCAACATCCACCAATTAGACATAAGCTATGAAAGAGTAACTTGCCCAGACAATGTAGTTATGCCCTTCTAAAAAAACAAACAATTCGATGTGACTTAAAAGTTGGGCCACCCATCCAACACGAATGTCATCAACAGTGATCAATTTCAATAAATAACATGCTTAAAACTATGTGGGTATCACTGAGTATAAAAAAACAAGTTATCTGTACTACACATAGTGCGTAGCTAACAAAACTCCATAGTGCAACATTTCCATTTATCACAACAAACACACAATCATGATATAACTCAGTATATCGTGCTAAGTTATCAATTTAATCACTCGTGATTGACCAAGTTGTGCACACTCAGGCGTATTTAACCAATCAAACACAAAGATGCAGTGGATACATCCGGTCCAATAATGATTTGTCCCCAAAGAAAACCATAGTTACCCTGCTCAATTATTTCATTTCTCAAAATACCATACACAGAATGCGACATGTGTGAACAACACCAAGCATTCGTAACCAATGTCAGCCATCATCTAAATCACCATAAGTGAAATTACTAGTGACTGCATATCAATCAACAATTCACCAATGTGGGAGAAAATTAATCAACCAAATAAGTTGTAGTAGTTATGCATACCCACGCATCCAATCAAATTGGGGCAGAGGCCCTTCCAATAAAATACTGAGTATTAATATGAGGAGAATCACTACGTTCTGTGAAAGTTCAATTGGCAACAAAGGTTTTATTCTTATTATCACAGAAGCGGTAACCAAATTCCAAACTAACATTACTATCATAAACCAACTAGGTGAGTTTGTATTCAAAGTAACTGACCATACATTCAACCACAAGAACTTGTAGCAACTTGACAGGCACACCAATCTCCTCTATAAAACTCCAAACTGGAGGGTTAAGGTTCTATTCTGTAGCCAACCTCGGGGAATGGAGCCAACTCCTCATAATGGTGGAACCTTCGAGGCCAATGATGCACATAGAAAGGGCCATGACTCATTTGTGGTAGGTAACAAATTCGTGACAAAGGGCCATAGTCGAAAGGGTAGGGCTCTAGTATGGCCTAGAAAAGGTTTTTAATTCATGTAGGATATAACCCTAATTATATTCGGTCAACAATCACAACATAGAGGTGAATACAAGGTTGAGGAAGAATAGGAACATCATTTTGTGACCCCTAGTGGTGCAATCAACGGATGTTGAAGTGAACAAACATACTGACGCAGAGAACCTCCGAACATTAAACCATGAAATCTAGAGACTGTACTAGTGACAGTGCATAAATATATCTATCCACCCAAAGATAAACAAGAACCCTCCAACCATAAAATAGTGATAACAAAGAGCTATCACCCAGGAACACCAATAAACTCGACGAACTAAAAATATTGCAGGAAGAACCATTCCTCTTTTCATTCCAACACCAAAATTTTACACAGTTGTAGTGCTTAGGAACACACAAATTCATACACCTGACCCAATAATTATTTCATAACTAGAGAGAATTCAAGAATGGCCCAAAATAACATACCTGTTAGTCGAATTCTTTAAAACAGGAGCTGGTTGAATGGTTCCACCCTGCTACAATTCTGGAGCATAACCATGATATTGAGCAATAGTCGATTAGGGTGACAACCAATAGGAGGAGTAAAGGTGACATGCAGTAAATGAACGTCGCCTCCACTCACGTTACATTAACTCATCAGTACACGCCAACAAGCACTTCATTAAAACCATTAATTTGAAATTCGCGTTGGAATCTACATCAATTTCTTGCTAATTGCGCCATCTACATCATATATCCAATTTCTAACTGGACCATATTGTATATCAACTATACAATCAAAGAAATCATGTATATAATTATCACCGATAGCACGATCAATCTTCCCATAGCCTAATCACCATGCATAAAGACTATATAACTCAATTAAAATCACATAGCTATTAACTTCCATGAGCCACCGACCTTCATACCATCTGTATATTGACTACCAATTCCATTAACTAATGCATAACCATTGCATTATCACCTTTCTAAATGTGCCACTAACATTTCAACCATATGATATGAAAAATGTAAGTCAATACAATTTCATAGCCATTTTCTTGTTAGCTAGGGTTTAACAACAATCAACAAGTATTTTCATACATGTAGTATTGCAGAACTAGGTCCCTTTTGCATTCGTTGTAATACTTTTCCCTTCTCAAAAATTCCCTTCTTGTAATTTTACTAACATGTTTGTTATGCAAGTGCAATAAGAACAAATACCATTAATGAATAGCAGGTTGTAGTAACATGAAGGAACAACATCTCAAAAGCTCAACTCATACCAACGACAACAATATCTCATCAACCATGTAAAACTTTGTAGCACATCATTATAACATAAAAAATGAACATATCTGCTCTCCAATACTTCAAGGGGGTCCCACCTACTAGTATTATTTAGTTTTTATAATAATAGGCTTTTAGCAACACTTTGCGGGCGAAATTGCGTTGACGTTTTCAATCGTCAACAGAGACTTCAAACGAGGAAGAAATGGGGGAAGAGGGCCAAGCAGATGTTATAACTATGATGAGAAAGGTCACATGGCTAGAGGTTGTCCTCATCCAAGGCGACCATGGTTCTCTCACTCCAGAACCGATGGGCACACAACTAAAGACTGCCCAAAATTAATTGAAAAATGGGAAGACAGGGTATGACAATGAGGAACTAACCTCATCAGTTCAAAAATCAAGAGAGTTATTAAGGGACAATTGTCCAACCTTAATATTGTTACTTGAGGAGGAGTGAAGACAGGAGCTGATGTTGATACTCTGCCTCAAATCCAAAAAGTAGCACCTAAAGAAGACAGGTACGACCCTCTAAAGTAGAAACTGTTCTTTAAAGATTCCATAGAAGTATTTCAAAATATTCCTAGCCCTGAGATGCGAGAGAAACCCCCACAACTACTACCTTCATGCGGTGTATATATTTGACTAATTCTTCATAAATTAGCTCCTCAATTTGATGATCCATGACTGGATCCTTGTCTTGTCGTTCCTCTACCACTAAAATTTGGTTGTCTAGATGATGGTGTTTTTTCTAGTGTACTAGTCACACTTGCACACTGACATGGATCTGGATTGGAGTTTTACCTTTTGTTCCTTCCCTTGGACCACCTCTTTTTCTTTCATAAGTTGCATGCAATATTTTCTCAATATTATCCACAGTCTAGAGATCCTCTAGCACTTATTCATTTCTTTCTAAGCCCTCTCTATCAACTACAAATCTCTTCTTATTATTCATCTTATATTGGTAGGGTGATCCACTGCATGTCTTTCTCGTTGTTTTCATTATCTTCTTTATCTGGTCCTCATTCATCATGATTGGGTCCATGGCATCCCTCTTATTTCTCTTATCCATCACTTCCTCCATTTCTCCACCTCTTGTTAGTGCTTCCCCCCTTCCCCCATGCACCTAGGGAATTTTAGTTGTTTAATTTCATGCTCATCACATCGTTGTTATACAATAAAGTCTTTATTGAAGTATACTATGATCTGATATACCTACCTCTAGGTACTTTTTGAAACTCTTTCTCTGTTGCACTATAATACTTCATGGTATCTACTACAAATTCAGTAATAAACCATGCAACAATACTGTTTAACTAGAAATCTAATGCGTGCGTAAATTTGTTGTTAACTTGTTTTAACAACGTGATATTCATAGGATTCCACTCCAACTGTCTAATTCTATTTGTATGGTGGTTTTCTTTTAACCTCAAAAGACACTCCTACAACACATGCGGGGAATCACAGAAAAATACCTCATGCAGTTCGCTAAACACGTACTTATCAAGATATTTTCATTGTATTATCTTAGGGTTTCTGTTATCTTTCTACACAAACTCAAGCTCCTTTTTTTTCAACCATCTTTCAATCTCCGCCTTCATCAAATTCCATGGCCTGAAAATTATCTTCTATACTTTCATTCTCTCTGCGATTCTTCCACGGATCCCGCTCACTCAATCCCATGCAATTCCAACCTGAAAAAGAACCATTTTTTGGGTTTAATCTCTCACTTCTACTTCTAGGGTTGACCTAGTTTCTAAGCTCAATAGGTTTCCAACAAAACCCTCTAAAACTATCGGCCCTCCTGGTAACCCAGAAGGCAACACAGCGCATAGTATGCACTACGCAGTCTCACCCGAGATAGCTTTATGGGAGATTGCAATACTCAAGTTCTTGCAGTCTAGGAATGAGTGGGTATCTGGGATTAGATTTTACCTTCTACATGCATTCATTGTACTATCTATCCAATATTCTTAGGATTCATTTATATTTTAGGACATGCATGCATTCTAACATATCTAGCTAACCATTCATTCATACATCACTCATTGACAGAAGATAAACATGATCAATCATTGACAGAAAGTAAACATGCGTTCAATGATCATACAATACACAGGTTTTACCGTGGTTCACCCCCTCCTGGGATAAATCCACAAAGATCTGGCTTCTCTGCTTTTTTATTATGTTTTCTGCAAAATATAGCGTTGTGTGCATTACATATTTCTCCTTACAAGCACAAATGGTTTTAAGGTCTTTTGTGAGGCAGACTAGATCACACCATGCTCCTCAGCCTGTGATATAACCCTCAAAATATGACCTAATTGACTCTTATATATCAAATTTGGACTTACAATTGTTGAACAACAAAAAATAACACTACTCTCTAACCGAACCTTGACTTAGACCTCCTAGGCCCTTATTTATACTAGTTTTTAGGCTTATATCCATTGTAATCATTATCCAAAACCCTAACCCTAACATGATTAGGTTTCTATGACTTCGTGCCATGTATGTTTATCCTGTTGCATGCATGGTTCTTTTCCTCATGCGTGCTACTTTCTTTCCTTCAATTGCACGCGGTCCAAAATTAGGTCTTCTTCCCAAAATTAGATCTTTCCAAAAATAGACCTTCTTTTCCAAAACTGTGTCTATGCTCAAAATGGCCTTTCTTTTCAAAATAGATTGTGCTCAAAAGTGTGTGAACTTATATATGGTGCACCAATATTCAACGCATGTAACTTTTTTATGTCGCACACCAATATATAGTGCACCAATATGTAGTGCACGCAACATTTTATATGGTGCACCAATATTCAGTGCACGTAACACCAATTCTGCATTATGCAGTGCTAATATTTAGCACACGCATTGCACACGACCACGAACATCGTGAAAAATTCTTGACTCTCCTATATAAGAAAATTTTGGTGGCTTGGAAGTCGAAATGGCCCCTCCATAACAACCATTATGAGTGCAATTACAAGTAGAACTTGATTAGAAATTTGGAAATTTCACTCAAATTTTATCGTTTTCCCCAAATTGAACACAACTCAATCTTGATATGACGAATTTACCAACTTCATGTTGATATCAAGACCATACAATTCTGATGTTGAACCAAAAATACTTGATATCATTATGTAACATTCCTCGACTTAACTGAAGAACATTACTTGCAGAAAATACACATAAATATAAAAACATTTTGCTACTTGATTTCTTGTATCTTATCAGCTAGGAATTATACACAAGATTAACCATTGTCCAATACCATATAATTAAAAGCATATACAACATTCCAAATAAAAATTAAAAGTCCCATCCTCACTAAGACAACAACACGTGCAACATCCATTGTATTACATGCGAAAATTGTTCATAGCGCACACAATAGGATTTGTACTACGTGTGGAAATGATTCCCAACACACGCGACGATTCGAGCACCACACCAGAATATTGTTACTGATACTACTAAAATCTATTAACATATACATTTAAACCTCTAATTACAAACAACATGACAATCAAGCTCAAGCAATTGCCCATACTAGTTAAAAATGTAAATGTAGATAATAATTTCACCACAACAACATATAATTCATTCTCATGGATAGAGTAAAATGCACAACAATTAAAATCATACATTAACTCAAGAAAATAGATCAACATTATCTTTTTAAAATAGTTGTGCAATTAGTTTCTTGGGACAAATGTTCCACCAAACCATAGATTTTTTGTTCCAAATCTCAATCGCAAGTCACCCCCAAGATGGGGCTAGGAATCCACAAGAAAAGGGTGCCTCTCATAGTCCACTCATAACTCAATATCCCACAACCCACCGGTGTTCTCCTACAGTTATCCTGAATTTCCTCCATCTCTCTTCCTCTTGACCTGACCAACCCAAGAAATGTACCCCTTCACTCATCTTAGTCCATCGGGAGTCCCATTCATTTATCAGGGTATATCTGGCACAAGTATCTAGGAATCTCTCTACTGGTAACTCAAGGGAACTCACTACCAGGAAAAATACCAGCAAAAACTTGTTGTTATAGTGAAACTCACACAAGAGTTCACTCTTTAGGCTTGAAAACCTATCTTTTCAATCTTCAACTCCAAAGCACTCCAAAAATGCTCCAGCATGCTCCAAAATTCTGCCATCCTTCTTGTTCCATCTTCAGTGATCTATTTTTCTTCTCTCCTCTTGTTGTTCATGTAAAAACTCTATGTCTCAAAACTCCCTGTAACTCCCCATATGAATTTCCTCTATTTTCCAAATATATTTGACTGCTCAATATGCCAAATATTGATTGTACTTCATCCATGTGATCTTGAATAACTATGGGATGTGACTTTCACACGCTCCCTCGTACATGAGTTTAATTATTGGGCTCTGATACACTCAAACAGAAATTAGAAGTATCCCTAATGATAAAATTCAGAAAACTAGGTTGAATTAATACCCATAATTAATTCCCCCTTGGACCCCTCTTAGACACTCTCTTCTCTTGTGGAAAATCACCCTCCGTCTCTATCCATATTTCCCGACAGCTGGTATCACTTTTTATTTATTTAAAAACAAAAAAAATACATGTGCACATTACATCACTTGGCCATAGCCACATTCATATCTACATTATGCATAAATTAAATTGGGGATTATAATGAGGATGTTACATTCCTCCTCCCCTACAATTGTGCACCGTCCTCAGTGCACAATACCATGTTGAATACATATACAAAGTTACATCACATTACAATATTCAGAAAAGAAAAGAAAATTCTGCAAATTGTTTTTACCCTCCAATAGCAGTCCCAACCAAAATCTCATATTTCCATCAACCTATTGATCTACATTATTTTGAGAATGAAATGAATGCGTAAATATAATAAGAAAATACATAGATATATTGTGAGAAACACGGAGATGCAATAATACACAATTTTTATTAATGATAGAAATGTACAGAAACTGTAAAAATACAGTGAATGAACTCACTAGAATGGTGGCATATTATCTCTAAGAAGATATGTGATGGATACTCTCATTCACAAGAAGAAGATAATGTTTACAATGAGGCTCCAAAGGCATTTTTAACATAAATAAAATCCAAAACCCTAACCTCAGAAGATGAAACACCAAAAGGTTTGTGGGCACCGATGGGATAGTTGATATGTCAACTTCCCAAGGGCGTAACTTTTGCGTACGATATCCGTTTGGAGCGCATGATAGCTCATTGGAAAGTTGTATCCAAGGAATACACATGTTGTCATCACACTTTGGATAAAGCCTACACTGTGATTGTGCCTTATCTAAAATACATTTTTTAGGGACTCAAAACAACCCCGAAAGTTTAGGACCCGAAAAACTATAGAAAAACTACCTAGGTGGAAACCCTTGTTTTAAGCCAGTGGAATAGGTGGGTGGCCATCGATTTCTGCCTAGATAATTCTTCCCCCCTTAGGAAGAAACGATCCCCATTGCAGCAAGTTCCTGTGGAAGATGGATTTCTAATTCTATGGCAGACATCACAATTTTGACAGTATTCCTTTGCATATTTATGAACTATTGTCCATCATAATCTTGTACGCAATATCTTCTGTGAAGTATGTTTCCCTGCATAATTTCCTCTTGTAATTCCTTCATGTGCCTCTGCCAAAATAATGGGTCTTTCATGCTCCATCACACATCTTCTCAAAATGTTATCTTCTCCAAGCTTGTATAAATGACCTGCAATCAATTGATAGTTTGCATCTCTTACTACCAAGTTCTTCTTATGTGTAGTAGTAAATTCTCTTAGGGCTACTCCTATACTCAAAAATGAAATAATTTTAGAAAAATACTAATCAGCTATCTGTACTGAAAAATAGTTGAGCATCAGGAAAGTTATCTTCCAAACTGCTTGGTTCTTCTCCATTAGTAATTCTTGATAAATGGTTAGGTCTTGCATTCAATCTTCTTGGCTTCACCAAAACTTCAAAGTCAAACTCCTAAGATAACAACAACCATATGCATATTATTTCCCCCAATACTAGCGTATTAACTAAGTATCTAAGGGAATAATGATCTGTAAACATATTGAAATGTTGGCCTAACAAGTAATGTATGAATTTATGTAGTACATAATGTTTATGGAGAAATTCGTGAGTGCGGACACAGAACAATCTCCCCATATCCACCTGGATCTGGAACAAACCGTAACAGAATACTACTCTTTCCCTAGATCTAGATATTGAATGAACTAAGAGAAATGGATAGAGGACATACCTTATGAATGCTCTCCTTTAATATATGTTGTTCCTTGCTCTGCTCCAATGCTCTTGTGTCGTTCCAATCACAACAACACAAACCAATCACAACAAAGGTATTAATATATTCAATACCTAGTCTATACATGTGATCAAGGAATCATGTAATAAGATGACATCA
>JZKD02S1687407.1:833093-845670 GCA_000966675.3 Picea glauca
TCATGGCTTGACATGTTTAAGCTCTAGGATCTACCCTTAGATAAAAGGGGTCGGCTCTGATACCAATTGTTGGACAACTGAGAGGGGGGGTGAATCAGTTGTTATTGAGCTTAAACAATTATGCTCATTTTAAATTCATTACAGAACTCTCAATGATGATCACAATAATGCAGGGAAGTAAGAAATAGAACATTCAACATCATTCACACATATGAGATACACAGAGACAGATATTTCCTGAGGAAACCCATAAAGGGTAAAAACCTCTTCTTCTTTATATGATAAGTAATCTTTACATTATGTACATTATCATACTTATGAGAACCAACTCATAATGAGGCTACAACCTCTATTTTGCAAGTTGCTACTTGCTGAGAGCACCAACTCTTTGGATTCTCTACCACCTACTAGAAGGAAGCACTAACTCCCTGGTTTCTCTAGCACCCACTAGAAGGAAGCACCAACTCCCTAAGAGGTCCAACACCAAATGGATGGAAGCACCAACTTCCATTTACATAGAAACCGACTTGTATATCAGAGAACCAATGTTCTCCCTTGCACCACCCTACCACCCTGGTTTCTCTAGCTACAACCAGATGGAAGCTACAACTCCCTATGTTCAAGCACCCACTTGAACCTCTAAGGAAAAAAATCCTCCCTAGCACCTCCCAACCACCCTGAAATATCAATATTTCCTACTGAAACTTATTATAGTGATATAATGTTCATCAATGGCTTACGAGTCTCATCATTGTTCAACTACACTGCCCAGCTCTGTCTGCCTCAATGTCTTCCTGCACACATGCCTTGCACTTTCTATTCTTCTGCCTTTTATTCTCTATGAACCATGTCCATTCAATGCACCATTCCTCTTCTGTGTATTTCAATTGTTGCACACTACCTCCTTCTACACGCCTGAATCACTCTCAACAACATCCTCCATCTCTTCTTTGTTCTGTGTATTTATACTATCTATTCACCTTCTTAGTCCTCCATGCATAGTGCCTCTGCATGCTCTTCATCGTGCCATGGTTATTCTCATCGGGTTGTTCACTGCCACTCTACTTTTTCTCTGCTTCGCTCCCTCAAGGCTCAAAATGAAAAATGCATCTCACTTATGTCTATTCCTCATCTGTTACTCATCTCTGAGTTTTATCTCACTCTACATATACTATTGGTCTCACACTGCGCATACTGTAATTTTCCCTTCTTTACATTTCAACTCATTTTTCATTCAGAACAACCAACCACACACAGTCACTACGTGTTTCTTTTTATATTCTACAACCCCTTCGGTTAGCCCTCAAATCACAAGAACAACACTTCAGCAACTGAAACACCAACCATCCAATAACCATGATTCAGTTCTACTAATTGAATTGTAACTGAACAATTAATCGTGAAGAGAAATAGTAGCCCTTGGATCAGATTTCCAAGTATCCAACACGGTTGGATTACAAGCACAGGGTCTTGCGTTGACTTCTCCATTTCTCATTTCGGTATTTTAGCATTTTGGTATTCCTTTGGTGAAGAGTCTCGACACTCCAAGTCACAATCCCTGAAACTCTAAAAAATTTTAGCTCCACTAGCTTCTTCCTCTCACGTGACCACCAGTGGTGACAATACGCTGCGCCAAAAGGCGTTTCGCAATTTCGCATTTCAGCATTTTGCGATTTCTCATATCGCGAGTTCGAGAGGTTAGGGAACCCTGTTCCTTTGACTTTCCAGTAAGCAAAATGACAATCTTTCACCATGTTTCCTATGGACCCAACGATCCAAATCTTATCATGATTTCAAAACATCACGAGCCTTCGTCATGTCTGATCAACGGTCCAGATCAATCCTCGATCCGACGGCTAGGATTATTTTGTGATTTTTCATATCACGAGTTAGAGAGGTTAGAGAACTCCTTACTTTGACCTTTCAATCAATGTAATGTCAATCTTTCACCATGTGTCCTCTGGCTTCAACGGCCAGGATCATTTCAAAAATTCATGAGCCTTCATTGTTCTTGATCAACGTTCCAGGATATCCCTTTGATCAATGACTCATATTAATTCACGATTTTCCATATCGTGAGTTTGAGAGGTTAGGGCACTCCTTCCTTTGACCTCTCAGTCAGTGAAATGTTGATCCGTAACCACGTGTCCTTCCCGAAGATGGGCGGTCCTCCTGCTTTTGGGATTTCAAGGTTCACTACTTCAAAGGTTAAAGTTCTTGTGATCTTTGATTTCCCGTTCTACAAAACTCCGAAATGGAGTCTTTGACATGCTCTGATCTTTCGCATTTTTTGATTTCATCATTCTTGTCATGAGTGTCCTTGACACCTCCAAATCCCAGTATCTAAAACTCCAAAATGGAGATTAAGTCATGGTTTTGCATTTCACGATTTCATCATTCTTGTCGTGAGTGTCCTTGACACCTGCAACTCCCGATATCCGAAACTTCGAAATGGATATTAAGTCATGGTTTCTCATTTCACGATTTTCTTCCATGAGTTGCTTCCTTGACTCCTCCAACTCCCGGTATCTAAAACTCCGAAATGGAGTTTACACTTCTAATATTTCCATGCCATCATCATTGTTGATCTTCCTTGCCTACCTGTTTTCCATTATTGTCTCCCAACTGTAAACCTACCAACGTCACTACTATTCTTTCCTGTAACCATACCTCTGTCGTTGTTGTTCTTGCCATCAATAATTGTAAGCATGTTATCGTTGTTGTTGTTCTTGTCTGTAGACATGCCATCATTGTTGTTGTTATTGCCATCAATGACAAGCATGCTCTTCTTGTAAACATGCCAATAGTTCTACCAACTGCACAAGCCTCCATTTCACAACACCATTGTCATCCATATCTGTAAAGGCTACAATTCTCAGACTAGGAACCAAATATTCCATCGGTACAATTGCTTCTAGGCCATAAACTAGTTTGAATGGGGTCTGCATTGTCATCTTCTTGCAAGTAGTTCTGTAGGCCATAATACTGTTGGTACTCTCAAATCCCAGTCATCCCTATTCACACTCCATATATTTATCAGTGTTGTCTCCAAGATCTTGTTGAAGGCTTCAACTATCCCGTTTTCCCACAGATGGTAGGGTGCAATCTTCTTATGATGAACTTCAAATTACTGAGTCAAGGCTTCAATGGTATTATTAATAAAATGTGTGCCTTGATCGCTCATCAGGGTCTTACAGCATCCAAACCTGGTTATGATATCATCAAAAATCAAGCGAGCAGTTTTAGTTGCACTACAATCCTTGAATTCTCTTGCTTTGTCCCATTTGGTCAAGTATTCTATCGCATTGATTATGTACCTTGCTCCTGTATGCTTCCCTAGTGGGTTGATAGGTCCCACGAAATCAATGGCCCATTTCTCAAATGCCTGTAAAGTCATATGCGGTGCTAAAGGCATCTCATCTCTTCTGGAAGGTTTCCTGACTCTTTGGCATACATCACAGGCCTTATAGTATTCCTTGGCATCCTTATGTAGAGTAGGCCACCAAAGGCTAGCCCTAAGAATATTTTGTGTTGTTTCTTTCCCTGCGTAGTGTCCTCCTGCAATTCCTTCATGTGATTCTGCAAGGATCAATGGTCTCTCTGCTTCCATAACACATCTCCTCAGGATCTCATCAGGTCCCATATTGTATAGTTGTCCAGCTATAAGTAAAAAATCTGCAACGCGCACTACTAGTTGTTTCTTCTGAATAATTGTATAGTCACTAGGTGCCATTCCTGTTGATAGGAACTGTACTATCTCCACAAAGTGGTCATCCACTCTTCTGATGGCTAGCAGTTGTGTATCTATTAGTGTGTCTTCCAAGCTAGTTGGTTCTTCCCCAAGATCTAATCTGGACAAGTGGTCAGGTCCCTTGTTCATTCTCCCTGGCTTAACCATGATCTCAAAATCATATTCCTGAAATAGCAGAAGCCATCTTTATATTCTTCGCCCCAACACTGGCTTGTTGACCAGGTATTTTAGTGCAGAGTGGTCAGTGAACATCTTGAAATGTCCTCCCAGTAAATAGTGTCGAAATTTTTTTAGTGCTTACACCATAGCTAATCCTTCTCTTTCAGTGGTGGTGTAATTTATCTCAGCTGTAGATAGTTTCCTGCTAGCAAAAGCTAGAGGGTGGTCAATGTCTCCTACTCCTGGTTTTGCTAACACTTCGTCGGTGAATGGTGTAGGAAAGTGGTCATGAAAATAGGCATCATTCAGCTTCCTGAGATTTACACAGATCCTAATTTCTCCCGTTTTCTTATCCTGCACCACCATAGGGCTAATCCACTCTCACTCTTCAATAGGTTCTATGATACCTTGTATTTAGGATTAAATCTATAAGGTCTCTACTTGACTCGCCTTGCATCTGGTTTTAAGGGAATTTTGATCTCCCCCATGGATCCTTTAATACCCTTCATATCTATGAATTTTATTGGAAAAAGGTCTTGATATTCATGCAGTAATTCTATGATCTTATCAATAGTGGCCTCATCCCAATAATCTTCGACGTTTTCCAGTTTATGTGTTTCCTCCATTCCTATATTAACTTTCTTGATTTTAATGGGTTTCCCAATAAAAGGCAATTCAACCCCAGGTTTTTCTATGTCTCTCTCACCTTTTGTTTCTATGATGTTCACGTTCCTAGGATCATCGTCTTCATTAGCATTGATATTGTAACAGCCTTGTAATTTCTGAAGAGGCGCAGTCCATTCATCCTCTTCTTGCTCCACAGGGAGGCTAGGTGCCTCCTCAAACACTTTCTGTCTGAAAACTTGTAAAGCTTGATCTACCTCAGGGTACTGACTTTCAAATAAGAATGTAGCTACAAAGTTATGTATCATAGCTTCCCAATTTGTAGTGATGAGGCATAATTTAGCTTGTAGGTACCAATTAATAGGTGTTTTGTCCAGAGTGTTAATAAATTTATGCACCCACTGATCCTAAGGAATATTTCTCCAGGCTTCTTCGCAACTTTGCGCATGGTCTCTCGGGCAGCTCTGACCTGTATACTGAACTTCGTACCCTATGATGTTGTCTGAAAATCGCATTGTCATCAAAGTACGACATTGCACCCACTCTGCAATTTTCTTCTTATGTGTTCCCCACCATCTTGTTGGAGTTTCTTTCAGAGCCTTATCAAATGCCAACAACCTCTGTTGTGCCGGTACAACTTCTTCAAATTCCAATAAGAAAGTATCTACGTGATTCAAACCATCAAAAGTGGGTAAATTACTTACATATGTTCCGATCCAACGAACTTATCTGGTCAATCTGGAACACCTTCTTGTAATTACTTCATACATTTTATTCTTCCAGTTCTCTACTTCTTCTTCTGAGTCTGATGAACATGTGTTGTCACTTCTCTAGCTCAAATTCCCATCAGTTGTAGGATTAATGTATTCCTATTGTCTTACTGTCAATTTGTAAATACTATCTAATTCATACACACGATCCTATTCTCTGATTGGCTCTATGTACCTGTGACCTTCATCCGGATCCAAAGGTGCGATGACCCTAAGGCCATCACCTTCAAATTTCATTCTTATTTTCTTCAAAACAACAACAATAGAATTGTTGAAAGCCCAATCGATTCCTAATAGTGCAGGATAAGGGTAGCTTTCATCAGCTATCTCAATTACTTCAAAATATGCAAATGTCCTTACCCCGTCGATGTCCATAGGGACATGCTCCTGTCTTCCAAAGGGGATTACTACCTACTAATTAGCCATCCTAAGACTGATAGGGGAATAGATCAACTGAGGTTTTCCGATCAGTGCCCAGGTCTGCTTCATCATGACATTGACTTATAACCCCAAGTCAAGGACCACATAATCTATATCATAACCTCCTATATGAGCATTAAGGTGTAGTTCCTTATTTCTCCTTCTCTTGTTGGATAGTTGATGTACTTCTTTATTCAGCAACAGATCTACCCTTCCTATCTCATACTGTCTGACCAAATTTTGTAGTTCTTATATGGATTTTTCATCCTTAATCAACTCAATAAACGTATACAAGAAACTTACAAGTTTACTCACCTCTTTTCCATCTTCGGGTGAAGCAGACTGGTCAAATGCCAAGGGAATTCCACACTCTCTTACTTATGGTCGAACTTTTGATGAAGAAGCCTGATCTCTTCTGAATACTTTTCTTGCTTCCTCAAATGTCTGCTTCTCTTTCCTCGAATCAAACTCTTGTGTCTTCTCTACAGCTTTTCTGATTCTTGAACCCTTTCTTTTCTTCTCTGGAGTCACTATGTCTTCTCCTGTAACAATGCCTCATCTAGTGATAATAGTGACTCTAGGATATTCTCCACAAATTTATGCTTTGATTATTCGTATTTTCTAGTTTCCTCCTCATCCCTCCTGAAGTTTGGCTAACAGCACAGGGAAATATTCAATTGCATGTCCAAACAAGTTGTAGTAGCTGCAAGTGGTACAAGTGTTTTGACAGTCCCTTGCCAAGTGTCCCGGTTGTGTCTAGTTATAACAAATGATTTGTCCTCGGCCACAACCCATACTTCCTCCTCTTCCTCTTCCTATGAATCCACCACGAGGGTTGAAATTTCCTCTTCCTAGGGAGTTATACTACGCACTGTTTCCTTCTTGTAATACTTCACCTTCAATTTTGTATATATCCCTTGACCTTTCATGCATGAGGTCATAAGCCCTACAATCCCTATCATCATGCCCCACGGACTTACAGAATTTTCAATACAGATTTGTGGTTGTTTGGACATACTTTTTCAAATAGTAACATTCACCAGGGTGATGTCAATTTCTACATACCTCACACCAGGGTAGGGTAACTTGCTTCAAAGGGCTCGGAGCTCTAGAGACCAAGTACTCATGAAATAGGGGGAAGTTCTCCTTATCATGGCCCTCTGATTTGCATCTGATACACCATATGTCTTCTCCTTTATCTTTTCCCTTTTCCTTCTTCATATCTTCGACCTGCAGAGACAAGCTAGTTAGATGACTCATGATTTGACTCATACCTGAGCTGGATTCTCCCATTCAGGTCGATTCTAGTTTCATGGCGATCTCCAATGCCTCAGCCTGTGAAGTAATATTTTGTTGCATCAGAGGAACTCTGATGTGTGGCAAGAGGGCAGCAATGAACCATTCCTTGTTCTGCTTGTCTGAGATCTTAAAATTCATATGGCTCGTTAAGGTCTTAAACCTCTGATCGAATTCCCACACATGTTCAGCTACTCTTTGCTTGATTTATTTAAGATATGTAATGCATTGTAACTTCGACTTGGGTTTCTTGAATTATGCAACCAACGCATTCTTGATCTCATTCAATAGTTTAGGTTGTGCAATTCCATGGACGAGTTTCATGTACCAGCTCAGTGCACAGTCCCTTAGGGTAGTACTAAACTAAGCTCTCTTGACTACTTTGTCAGTGACATTCTTAATAATCCATATAGCTTCACATAAAAACCAGTGTTGATCAGGATCTTCATATCCATATCCCCTAAAGATAGGGAGCCTCATCTCATCTGCCATAGATATTCATAGGTTTCCTGACTGAATAGGTATTGAACTCCTTGTACCAATGATATGACTGTTCTGATGACTTAGGTTACTTTAATTACTTAATGTTGCTGAAACAACAGGAGGAGTAACAGTACTTACTTTAATAGTCTGCGTGGTTCTTGAAGTTTTTGCTTCTTCCCGACGAGGTTATTCAGTCTTCTCTTCCTCTATCCTAGCAGGATATGAATGTTCTTCATCCATCAGATATGCCTCTTCTCCACTATAGAATCCTTCATCTTCGTAGTTCTATTTAAACAGGTTTGCAAGGTGAACTTCTCTGAACACTCTCCCACTGCGCATATGTCTAGCCTCTATGTCACTGTCAATGTCTGAATTATTGAACATTATCTCTTTCTATCTGATGGATTATTGTATCTTTAAGATGTTCTTCTCATGCAATAGCATCTTGATCTTCAACTTCAAAAAGTGTAAAAACTTCCCTCTAGGTCCCTTAAAGAAATATATCTCATCTTAGCTATATGACTCAACTCTATCAACAACAAACTTAGTGATATACCCTCCAATGGTGCTATCAAACCAGTGATCTACTTCTCTTGACACAGCGTTGTCAACTCACTTGAACTTCTTGACTAGTGTCAATGTCCAAACCACAGGTGGTCTGAGTCTGATCTCGAATTGGGTATCTGCTAATCTAGCTAGCCACTCATATAGCTCCTGGTGAATTCCTCTAAACAAAATCTCGTGTATATCAGTAAATATATACCTCCCCAACCAATCTTTTGTACTAAGATTAGGGTTCTTGTTCTAGGTTTCAGCGATGTCCTTTTCTTGATCTTCTATCCAATTTTGAATCTCTGTCTTCGATGGAAACCACCTTGACATTCCCTCAAGAAGATCTCAGTCCCAGTAATGGAACTATTTGTTGTCACAGGGGAAGACCTAGGGTTCATCTCTAAAATCACACCAACAAGCCCTAACTATTGTCTCTTTCAGCAACACCTGTGAAGAAAATGCAGTCTCACCCGAAGTAGTTATAGGGGGTTGTAGGACACATGTGTCTACAACCAGAGGAAATGTAGAGTGGATTCAAAGAAACAACACACAGAAACCTAGTTATTTTTTTCCTTCCCTAACCTACTGCGCTAGTTATATATCATATCTAACACAATATCCCAATAGAAGCATATCAAATGACAAAGAATACAACATCAATCACACACAACACAAGATATGTTTGATTCACCCTCTCTCTAGGGATACGTCCACAAAACTATGCTTTATAATATATTAGGTGAAAGCATATAGTTCTATCCATGCTCCTAGCTTGTAGATCTCTCTCTCTTTTTCTTCTCCTCTATCTCCCCTTCCTATGCACCTAGCTGCAGGATCGATATTCACACCTAGTTGAATATCTTACAATACTGACTGCTCTCACAATGCAATAGTTCTCTCTCAATAGTAATCTCTCCTCATAACATTATCGAACCCATCCCAGGTCCTCTTGACCTTTATTTATACATTACAATAGCTCACCGACAACCTTAAGCCAAAACCTAGGTGTCCAAAACCCTAAATGCCAAAACCCTAGGTCTCTAAACCCTAGTTCAACTTTACCCATGTTTTTAGGGCTTCGCCAAAATATCTTTCCCTCTTTATCACGAGGTGCTCCAAAGCATTCGTTGACATATTCTTCTACTTTGTTGATTTTTCCACGATCCCTCTATCTTTCTGATCTGTCATCCTCGATCTCCTCGTCCAACAACTTCCTTTCTCTTACTTCACTCCTTCTTTTCTACTCTTTTGCTCACTTTGACCTAGTATCAGTCACTGTGTCTTCCGCGCAGTTCACATTTTTCCTTTTCTTTTTTGTTCTTCACTTTCTTACATAACTAAGGGCCAACTGAGTCCATTGGGAAATCTAGCAAAATGAGGAGAAGGAGTATGTGGATGATTCTCAGAAATGTGTAAGACTATCAGGAATTCCATCCCTAGGGGGTTAAAGCAGCATGAGTGTCAAAGTGCCAAGGGGGACTATGAATGGGACAACTCATGTGGGCGAGAATTCTTCTGCATGCCAGTACCAAAAGGAAGCGATGGTGATAGTACTGTAGAGCCGGATGTGAGGATCCTATAGGAAAATGTCAGAGGGTCTGACTGGGTGATGTAATTGATATTCAGAGGGAATGATTACATACCAATGTCGATCATATACCTGAATGAGCTGCATTGGTTTGTGATGACCAAGTACCTTCACATATTAAAATAGAATACTCGACATGAACAATATTTGAAGATAAAGAACATATAACATCTATTTGATAATTTTGAACATGAGTAGGCGTACCTGAGTGTATCATGGAAAGATGCTCCACTGGGGAAAAGGGCAAATGATAACTTGAGGAAAATGACTGTGTAAGTGGTCAAAAATGGTTTGGGAAATGGAGCTTATGGGCTCTTGTACCAAAAAATGAAAGTGGGGAAAAGGGATCAGATATGGACGGTGGGCCCATAATGCCATCCCAGTTTCACCGATAGTATGGGTGATCGGGAGGTAGTTTGGTGGGAGGACATGAACTTACCCTTTTCTCTAGGACTCATGAATAAATACAATGAATTACATTCATAGGAGAATTGGTATGGAGTGACAGAGGAAGCTCAGGTAGCTATGTGTGGTGTTTTGTGGCTAATATGTGGTGAACATATGGGATAGATGGGCAATGATGAATGTAATGCCCATAGTCTATGAATATGGCACAAGCAAAATTGGTTCGTAGATTTTTTTTGCATGTGGTTGATGACTCTATAGTAGCCGGGGGCATACTTGGTGGAGTGTCAAGCAAAAGGGGTGCATGAGGAAGCTGGATAAAACTGCATAGTTCGGGAAGAGAAGGACATTTTTGAGTGGGGTGTCCTTTTCATTCACATAAGGCACAAGGGAGTTGAAATTGGGGAAGTAGTGGAGCTTTGGGTTCATTCCTCCTTCGTCTACCCATGATAGTGGTGGTATTGCTACCTATTGGAGGAGGTAATGGTGTGGCAGGATCCTGTAATGATATCTATATCGACAATCCCTCTTTCTGAGGAGGGAGAGATGGTGGATGGAGATACCATACAAGGATGGCAAGGACCATGTTGGGAAGGGTGATGGAAGCAACTACCTAAAAATCTTGTACACCCGGTGGGGGGTGGAAGAAAGGGATTTGGATGATGGCTTGGGGGATGGTCTCCCAAATCGGTATTTTCCTTGGGGAAGGGAGAAATCGGTGGTAAGAGGTGTCGTAGGGTTTTCAGTGGGTTTCTGAGGTAGGATTTATGTGACTAGTGGGACGTCAGGGAGTGAAGAAGCCTTGGTGTGAGGAATGGTATCCTCAACTTTTATTCCATTAGACAAGATGACACAAATTTGTGTTGAGGGATGTATGAGAGGTGGTGCTTCATGGTATGTCCCTCGCAAGGATGGGTCGTTGAAAATTCCGGGGCCTATCGCAACGAGTGGGTATGCATCGGGATTAGTGTGGACAAAAGGTAGGATGTTATCGATGTTGGAGGAAGGGTTAGGCTCACAATTTGAAACTTGATCGATGGTGATGATATTCCCATTGTAGGAGAACATCATCATTCAAAAAATAGAAGAGGCAACTACCTTCATAGCGTACATGTAGCTACATCCAAACAAGATATTGTAATCAAGTGGGGCATCGATAACCTCGATGTCAATAAGGATTTTTTTTCCCCCGAGTTCAACATGGACATTTTGAAATATCACTTCAGGAGAGGATGGTCATCCATCATAAGATCACAAAGTAATGGTGAATGGGATTAGCTTAGGGGATCCGAGTTTCTACCATACCATTTTGGACATGATGCAAGTGGATGCACCTTCATTGATGATGCAACAATGAATCGTGATGCTCTAGATCCTGACTGGTATCTGCAAAGCTACCAAATCGGGGAGACGGGGTTCCCCACAATCTATATCAAATGTGATCAGTCAAGTATCAGCAGGGTCAACTTCCCCCAGGGTGAAAAGTAATGACTTTCATTGAGTGGGATAGGTTTAGAGGACCTCCAAGACTGACATGGTTGCAAGAGATTGTGCCAAATCATCGACCATACTATAATTGTGTGCCTCCCTAGCATGAGGGTCGTGGACATTTCGTCGTAATGGGATGCGAGGAATATGAATGGGTGGTTCAGTACTAGGTCGCAGAATCATCAAAGGTTGTCCAGATGTAACTAGAATTGCTTCCGAAGTGGCGGGAGTATATTTCGAGGGTGCGTTGTATTGACGACTATGCAGTTGTATAAGAATTTCTTCTTCGCTATTGAGGAAGATAGTGCGATCCATCGGATTCTCAGGGTTTTGATATTGTACCATCTGTGGTGGGGCAGGGGGCATTTCTTGTTGGGTATTCATCACACCTTGGTATGGAATAGGGTTTTTCAATACCGTTGGGGGTGTTTTTTGCAAGTACTATTGTGGGGCCTGCTGAGGGGCAGGCAGAGCTAGAGGACGTGGCACATTCATGGAATATTTCATATGTTTGAAGTCGGAGATTTGGGGTAAATGGTGAGTGTAATGACCATGCTCACTATAAAGGGCACAAGGGAAGTTCATCCGGAGGTTGTTGTTATTCTTCCCTTGGAGTTTGTTGTTACTTCCACCTTGGGGGTTCTGGTTCCCCTAATTTTGGTTGCCCCCAGTAGGTTGGTTCTGTTGGGGGTTGTTTCCCCCTGGTCCTAGGTTATTATTGTTTCGGTTTTTTTCCTTTATTTTTGGCATTATTCAATTGATGGGATGGATTTTTCGTATTTAGTTGTTCAAACTTTTGAAATTGTTGAATGAGAAAGGGCTGAATAAAATTAACCCCAACATGTGGTTGTCCTTATGGTGGAGCCATGGGTTGTGGAGGGCCAGGAAATGGGAAATACGAATTATTTTGTGGAAATGATTTGCAGTGGCAATGATCTATAGGGTACATAGGAAGCCTTAGTTCTTTCACTAGTACTTAGGGTGTAAGTTGAGGTAGAGTGGTTACCATAACTTGGTTGAACAGTCGGTCGCATGATGGGT
>JZKD02S1687407.1:864653-889200 GCA_000966675.3 Picea glauca
TATATTAGTTCTTTTTCTTTGTTTTATTAGTTTCTAGTTTCCTCTATTTTAATTAGTCCCTTGTACTTAGTTGTAGTTTAGTTAGTTTTATTTACTTTAGTTAGGTTACTTAGCTTAGATCAATTCTCTCTTTGGCTTTCTTAGAAGACCTTAGAGTGGCCAACAGAGCCGTTAAACTCGTCAGGGTGGTCCATTCCAAACGGCTTGGGTTATTTAGACAACCTCGGACTGATTCCACTCTCCCAGTTGACGGACGGTCAATTTCTCCCATCAACAGGCCCTTACAAATTTAAGATGTTTTAAAAAGAAAATAAGAGGGGGCCCTAGGGGGGATTTGGCCTCTCCTAAAGATTTTTTTTTTAAGGGAGATGAAATTTTCCCTCGATCATTTTTTTGATTCTCAAGATCGCTCTATGGTGCGAGAGAAGAGCATACTCAATGATTGAAGTTCGATTTCTAGTCCCGATGCAAGTGTTTATATATGTTATAGTGAATGATTCCAACTTAAATTTTACAATCAAAACAAGATATCCATGTGGAAAAATGAAAGCAAAAGAGGAGAAAAATATGGTTTTTAACCTCCTAAGTGTCTATGTTTTGACTAACCCTTCATGTGGAGAGGGAATATAAATGTGTTTCATATTACAAAGTGCATAGAATCAATATTTAGAAGGCTAGGGGCCTTCACGATATCACAAAACCCTTACAATGTTTGATTTTCTGGATAGATGTGCGGGTCGCAGAGTAGACAGAGGTGCATGTGGCACTAATGTGAAAATAAATAATGACCTATTGGTGCAGGTGCACAAAATTCACATGAATACACAAGGTTCTTGGCGCACATGCTCTGAAGACGTGCTTGTGGAATGAAAAACCCTTGCATGTTCCGATACGCGCCACGGAAGAAAATTTTAAACAAAATTCTCTTATATCAGCTTTGAATTTAGCTTTTTGCAGGTAGGCTTGGACCATATATGATCCCTGCAAGTTAAATAGATCAAAAAGAAGTTCTCAAACAACCCAAATGTGGAGGAAATTGATACCTTTCCCCAGTATGGCCGCCAATTTGTTGTATCCTTTTTTCCACTTGGATGAGCAAAAGAGGGACACTTGCAAGTCCACTTGGTTCAGCTAAACAAGACATAAATGAGTGCAAGAGTTAGACACATCAAGCAGAAGAAATAAATAAACAACTAAGCTAATAACAACTAAAGAAATGAGTCCCCGAGGTGTAGGACAGTCGGTGACGGAGTGTGTTGTTAAGCCACTCTGTGATGTTAAAGTCACCGGTTCGAAACTTGTGGGGAAAAAAAATCCAACCACGTTAAGGGTTGGTGTGGCTCAGGCCGGGTGCGATCCCCGGGTGATTTTGACGGTTTAGATGCCCCTGAGATGCGGTTTCTCAAGCCACAGGTTAATCGCGAGCCAACAGGTCCCGCACAAATTAACAAACAAAAAAAAAACAACTAAAGAAATGAAACTACAATGCATAAGGAAATTAGAACCAAAATAAATCAAACAATTTACCAATATTCATGCCACCAATGGAGAGTTAATATTAGTGGACAAACACCAAAGAAAAAGGGGGAATTGTGGATCCCCTCTTCTTCCAAGGGAGGGCTCTTGAGTCCCCTATGTGAGAGCTCTTCTTACCAAAAGAAAACTAGAAGGGAAATGGTGAAGGAATCCAATCTTATTCCCTTAAGAGGTGAGGTGAATAACTTAATGAGATGATGCTAGTATGATCTAATAAGAAAAGAGGATCCTTGTAGGAGAATAGAGGCAGCATAACAATGCAATGAGATTCTTTGAAATATAGTGCACCCATCGCCTCTTTTTATAGAAAATTTTTGAGGCATTATCCAACCGGTATTTTGTGTGAACAAGGGGCTCTTTAGGGAACCCTTAGGTCTTTGACCAACCCCCCACTCGGATTCATCTAGGATTTGAGTGTCAAATCGACTTGGGAGATGAACTAGAAGTGGGTGAGGGGCCGACAAGAACCATAAATGTGTTGTTCTCAGGTGTGCACAACTTTTTACGTACACAGTCATGCGTCGGAAGCATGTGCACTTTTCTGACATTTATGACTTGTGCATGTGCATGCACAACCTATATTTATTCTGACCATGTTAAATTTTTAACTAGTTTTATAGTTTTGTGCCCTTTGGAAGTGCATTTTTGAAGCTGTGGGTGAACTAATTGTTGTTTGGAGATGTTGAATTCCTGTAACCATTTGCAAACGAAATTTTAGTGATAACACCTTATCTTTGTAATATCATCATTTTTACAATCAATTATTATTATATATATTATTATGGATTCAGATTGAAGTTGTTCATTAAGAAACTCTTGTCAAGTTGTTCATTAAGAATCTTTCTAATTCTCTGGAAGACATCACAAATCTAACAGTATTCCTTTGCATCTTTATAAACTGTTGGCCACCATAATCATGCACATAATATCTTCTGCAAAGTAGATTTCCTTACATAATTTCCTCCTACAATTCCTTCATGTGCCTCTGCCAATAATGGGTCTTTCATTCTCCATCACACATCTTCTCAAAATGTTATATTCTCCAAGCTTGTATAAATTACCTGCAATCAGTTGATAGTTTGTATCTCTTACTACCAAGTTCTTCTTTTGTGCAGTAGTAATTTATTTTGGGGCTACTCATGTACCCAAAAAATCAATAATGTCAGCAAAATACTCATCAGCTATCTGTACTGAAAATAGTTGAGAATAAGGAAAGTTATCTTCCAAACTACTTGGTTCTTCTCCATTAGTAATTCTTGACAAATGGTTAAGTCCTGCATTCAATCTTCCTAGCTTCACCACAGCTTCAAATTCAAATTCCCAAAATAACAACATCCATCTGCATATTCTGATGCAGGAACATCTAAATCAACATTAAGAGGAGGATAGGCTGGAGAGAAGCACATCAACCAGTGCATTTATGGAGCTGATTTGGACTACACAAAGGAGATCACACCTTTTTGAATTTGAAATTTTATGAAAAGAAATGTAATTAATGATTGGAGGTTGAGGCCATCCCCAAATATCCTCTTGGATCATTATCACTCTAATTTAAAGGTTGTATTGTACAGAGGTTACACATCATCCCTTATATTATTTGTAAATGCTATTAACTCCAAATTAATTAGCAGATGGATGCATTAAATCCTGATAGGATAACATTAGGTTGTTGGGGGGAAATGATCGATGAATCACCTCTTGTATATATGCTTGCATATTATGCCCAAAAAAGTTTGTTGTTGCTCATTTGTTAAAGTAGGGTTGCACATTTTGTAATAGTTGTTATTGAGAGAGCCAAAGAGCATTGTATAAGATTGTTGAAGGAGCAGTGGAGGACTGCCTACACCTTTGTACATTATCAGTTGAATGAATAGAACTGAGAGGCTTTATATCCAAATGTTTGGTGTTGTTGTTACTGTGTTTATTTGAATGAATGGTAGGCTTTATGTTATTTTAAATTCTTTTTTTATACTTGTTCTTGTACTTATTAATGTATTATGTGATTAAATACATGAATCTGTAGAGTTAGAATAAGTTTCAATTGTTTTTCTTCTGAGAGCTCATGCAACGAGGGCACATTTTCCGCAAGGAGTGCATTGACAGAGTTAATTTTCACTGGGAGAAGCTCAAGAGAGATAACATTGAATATTTGATAGTAATTGGTATAGAGAAAACACAGAGTCATGCAAGGAGTGCACGGGCTGAGTTTTTCTCAGACTCTTTGTCCCAGAGGAGAATAGTCAAGTGTTGTCGAGTTCCAAGGTCGCAAGGTGTGCGCCCAAGGTTTTAAAACCTTGTAGAACCAAGGTCAAGAGAGATAGTGATCTGAGCCTTCAAGGATAAAAGAATTAGAAATATTTCTAAGTCCAAATGTATAAATGTTCGAAGGGAGTGCACAGATGGTCGACAGAGGTCTCATCTACCTCAGGAGGTTAAGCTCAGGAGGACCAATCACCCTAATTCCTTGAAGGGGAGAGTTTCAAGAAATTGACAGTGAATATCCCGTGGGATATCGCCAAGAGATTTGTTAACCGTTGAATCAGGGGGAAGTTGTGAGGTGGATAACCCTTAAGAGCTTCACCACTTTTCTTATTCAAAGGTTTAAGGAGTGTTAAGGAGTTGGGATAGCCACAGTCTCGAAGCTTGAAGTGTAAAGGTGAATATGAATTGTTGGATCGAGGAAGGACACGTGATGGAGATCTGCATATTTGTAGGTTTGAGACTTCAGAAGGAAGGAGGATAGCGTCAAGGAGACCAAGGGAGAAGGCTGAAACACCGTTGACTGTCGATTCTAGGTAGACACGTGTCAAATATCCATGAGGTTCAGAGGAAAGGAAATTCGAGAAAAGGCTTATATGAGGGTCGAAGAACTCATGAATCCTTGAAGAAGAAGGACTCATATTGACCGCCAGTTTGGAGGGGCAAGTGGAGAAATTCCATGAGTTTGGGGTATATCACTTCAGGAGATTGAAAGGAAGAGTGGTTTCCAAGAGTCCTGAAGTTCGAAGCTTAGTGCCTTTTGGGTTAATTCCTAGATCACAACCCAAGGTCATATGAGGAAAGGGGCCTAGTGGAGGGAGATAGCACCTGTCATTTAGATTTTTTTTAAAGGGAAAAAGCACCATGAAAGTGCCCATGGGTTTCAAAGAACTAAGGAGGGCCTGTGTAAACTAAAATTGGGGTTCAACAAGAGACTAAGAGTCGATTCGACTTTGAAAGTGATCGTTCCTTGACCTGGAGATTGAGCAGACCCTGGGAGACGCAGGGGGTTTGCATCATATTCTCTTCCCCAACACTATATTATTAACTAAGTATCTAAAGGAAGAATGATCTTTAAACATCTAGAAATGTTGGCTTAACAAGTAATTTCTGAATTTTTGTAGTACATAAACCATAGTTAGACCTTCACTTTCTATAGTATTGTAGTTCTTCTCTGAATCTGACAGGTTCCTGCTTGCAAAAGCTATGGGGTGATATAAATCACCTTCTCCTGGATGTGTTAGTACTGCTCCTAGCGTTATTGCAAATGCATCCACATGCACATGAAATTCCTTTGACCACTCTGGAAACACTAGAATTGGCGTAGTGACCATATTTTCCTTCAAAATACCTAAACTCTTCTGGACCTCATCATTCCACTGGTACTTGATGTCCTTTTTTAGCAATTTCTCCATTGGCGTAGTAATCTATGCATATCCCCTTATGAACTTCCTGTAATACCATGTATGACCAAGTGTACTCTTCAACTAGCGCACTAATTTTGGTGGTGGTAAGTTAAATATGACAACAATTTTAGTAGGATCAACCAACAGACCCTGTTAACACACCACATGTCCTAAAAAAATCCCAAAAGGTGCGTTGAAAATGAATTTATTAATATTCAATGACATCTGAAATTGTATACACATTTCCAACATCAGCCTTAATGTTGTAACATGATCCTTTAACAAACTAAAGACTCTCCAATCATCCAAGTAAACTTCTAAAGACTTGGATGAAATCCTCAAATCCTACCACTACTAATCTAGAAAAAATGGTCGGTGCATTCTTCAACCCAAATGGCATCACTATATACTGAAAAGATCTCCATTCTATTTCAAATGTAGTCTTATGTCTATATTCTAGTGCAATCTTGATTTGATGATATCCTGAAAACCTATCTGTGAATGAATAAGCTTCTTCGCCCCCCCTACATTCTCCAAAAATTCATCTATAAATGGGGTAGGAAAAGGATCATGTAGGCGAGAATCATTCAATTTTCTAAAATCTATGCAAATCCTCATCCCTCCTTTCTTATTTTCTTTCACAACCATAGGATTGATCCATTATGATTCTTCCACGGGTTCTATGACACCAGCTTCCAACATCTTGTCATTTTTTTCCTTCACTTTCTCTTTGTATATTGGATTCAACTTGTAAGGTTTATGTATTATAGGTTTAGCATATGACTTCAAAGGGATCTTCATCTCTCCAAGTTCTCCTACTAACCCCTCCATCTTTAAAAATGTCGTTGGAAACAAGTCATTATATTTGTGCAATAGCTCTGTGATTCTTTCTACTGTCTGATTATCCCAATAATATCCAATGCTTGTAATCTTCAGGTTTTTTGTTGTTCAAATATTTACCTTCTTGATCTTTAATGGGGCTGCATAATCTTTTGAATCTATCTTTGGACCCTCTGGTTCTCTTTCTCTTTCAATTTATGGGATATTTATATTGCGTGGTTTATCCTCTGTTGGGTCTTCTTCTTCTGCGACATGATAGAAAGGTAACAATTGTCTAATTGTCTATCTCTTCTGGTTCTGGTAAGTGTTAGGTTATGAAAAAGGTATAAATATCTTCCTTTTTCCCACATTTCATGATATTATTTTGATTGAATTTTTGGTTATTTAGAAGTAAATAGAATAGAAAATGAATAATATACACTTTAGCATTGATTGTTGGAGATTAGATTACATAGATTCTAAATATGATTGGAATTGTCTATTTTTATTGCAGGATGGGTTAAATATTGTCGAACCCAAGATAGCAAGGGGAATCTTAAAGATGTGCAAGCTATTGGAGGTTGAAGACTTTACGGCGTAAAGCAATTTTAAAGATAATTGAGTTACTCATTGTAATAGTAAAGCAATCCTGAGGATCTCTTGATCCTTAGGATAGCTTAATTTACCCAGATTATTGTAACATATAAGGGGTAAATAGATCTTGAAGAAAGGAGATATTTTTCACACAAGAATAGAGAATATAGAATTGCTATGCATTAGCAATTTTTGTAGAAATGTTGTACCATCTATGAAATTAATAGAAGCCAAGAGCAGTTTTTCCATTTTTATGTACTGAGTTTTTAATAACAATGCTTCTAAGGATTGAGGGCCCAGTCTGAAGGAGCTATTGTTCGATATGTAATTGTATCAACTCAAATTATGTCTTGTGATTCAATTTTATTTTATAGTAGTTAACAAACGCATAAGTGTGTTGATGGTTTCATGTCAATTTCAAGAAATAAATATTCCTTGAAGTATTGAATGATTATTGTTCCAATTCCCATTACTGAGATTCGATGCATGAAGGTTCCTCACAAGTTCACATTTGTTGTTCCTTTCATAAGTTTACATTTGTTGTTCCTTTTATTAGTTTACATTTGTTGTTCCTTTCCGCTAGGATATAGCTATTGTTCCTTTCAATAGAAATATGATTGTTGTCTCTTTTTAGTTAGATTACAATCTCTGTTCCTTTCCATAGATAGAGTAATTCTCCCTTTTATTTTTAGCAATTTTGATTCATAATGATAGAAATTCATGCAAGTCTTTATCTAGATTCAATTACTGCTCTTAGAATGAATTCAATAGATTAGCTAGTTCCTTTCCTTTTGCATAGCTTTAGATTTCAATCCCTAGAATCTTTAAAGAATGTTTGAGGAACTTGATTGTTGACAAACTTAGATCTTCTTTCGCTACACGATTTTAGCCTCTATAAGCTATCTGCATGGACTTTGTCGATATTCTTTGAGATAAAAGACGAATCCTCAGGTTGATAAATTAATGTTAAACTAAGGTTGTTTTTAGACATCTTTATAGCTCAACATTTTGGCGTCGTTGTGCGCCTGTTGTTCCTTTGAACGGAACAATTGTTGTTCCTTTTGTGCACCTGTTGTCCCTTTGAATGGAACAATTGTTGTTCCTTTTGCGTGCCTGTTGTTCCTTTGAATGGAACAATTGTTGTTCCTTTTGTGCGCCTGCTGTTCCTTTGAACAGAACAATTGTTGTTCCTTTTGCGTGCCTATTGTTCCTTTGAACAGAACAATTGTTGTTCCTTTTGCGCACTTGTTGTTCCTTTGAATGAAACAATTGCTATTCTTTTTTTTTACACCTATTATTCATTTTTTCGTTCCTTCCTTACTAATAAAACATTGAACCTTTCTTTTGGGGTACAAATTTCACCAAAATAATTTTTTCATCAGCATTATTTCTAACAATCCATCATTATTTTGTGGACTATCTCCCATACCTTACCAAATTTCTTTTTGGATCACTTCCTTCAAAATATCTTGAACCTTGTTCATAATCTGTAACCACCATAATTCGTTTCTTTTCCCTTATATATTACACTTAAATGATACCTCGTGTTTATAACTAATAAGGAATCTGCGACACACTTTTACTTGGCATCCTTACACTTCTTTACACCATCCCTTACTCTTAAGGAGTAGATGAGCCTCCATTCATACAATAATATAATAAATCAATATAATTTCTTTCTTTTTCCACAAAAAATAGGGGGTCTCATCACGAGCCAGCCTACCACGATCATAGAATAATAACTTAAGTGACATTCCGACTATAGCTACCACACCAGGGCAATGGCCTTTGACATTCTCTTTTTGTCAAAGGATAAGAGATCTCATCACGAGCCGCCTTGTTCACTTAAGTTACACTCTAGTGAGTGGCATTATCATCATATGGATATCAAACCAGGATAATGGTCTTCTTCGGAAAAACTTAAAAAAAAAAAATTAATAATAATAATAATAATAATAATTCCCAAAATAAAAATATATAAATAAATAAATAATTTTTTATACATCTATCAACAAATTTTTTTTCTTTCCTTCTCTTTTCCACAAAGAATAGGGAGTCTCATCATGAGCTAGCCTACCACACTCATAGGATAATAACTTAAGTGACATTTCCACTATGGCCACCACACAAGGGCAATGGCCTTTGACATTCTCTTTTTGTCAAAGGACAAGAGGTCTCATCACGAGCCGGATTGTTCACTTAAGTTACAATATAGTGAGTGGCATTATCACTATGGCTACCAAACCAGGATAATGGTCTTTTTGCAAAAGACAATTCCAACAAGTATCAAGGATAAGGGCTCATCTTCAGGTTAAAAGGCAACCCTATCGAGGCTATGGATGCCTACTGGAAACAATGTCTCTGCATGTGGTATGGAAGTTACCTTAATACACCAAGTTTCTCTGTCTCTGTAGATTTCCTTCACTCAATCACAAGGCTATCATTTCGGTTGCATTCAATAACACGAAAAAGTAACAACATTATGATATGTGGGATATTATTCAATTGAACAAGATTTAATTTTTTCGGAGCATGTATCCTTAATGCATTATTTTAGGTATCGGTATTTTCAATTCCACAAACACAGATTCACATTTAATGATTACCATTAAATATGTTTTTCAAACATAAATCATTAATCCTCATTGGCGGCCACCATACAATCATTACTTTTCGCCACCATTACCTACAATCATTACTCTTCCCTACACTAACGGTCGAGGTCGACCTTTCTATTTATAAGGGGAGTGGATGCTCAATACACTTCTCGATGTAGATAGTAATGATTGTACTAAATACCTTCATTTAGATACATTTCTTGTCTCTGATAGTTTCTATTCTCGGTAATTTTTCCTCCAAAGCTAGTCTAACCACCTATGCTAACAGGAATGATAGTCGTCCATATTTTCTCAAAAAATGGGTGGCAGAGGTGTGCACAGGGAACCTACTTTACTAAATCTTACAGAGAAAGCGAGAGACATCCTACATCAGCTGGGGTGGATGGAGTACTTCAAGAGGCTGCAAGGATATGACACGAATGTCACGCTTGAATTCTTTCAGAATCTATAGGGGGGAAACTCTATGGTGCGGGGCATACAAATCTCAGTCACCCCAAAAATCTTAGCAGAGGTCAGAGGCCTCCCTAATACGGGCATTCAGTGGACAGGATGATACATAGCATTGAAGGAAGTTATGGAAACCTTCACAGATCCTGGGGAAGAATTGGATAAGAAAGGAAAAGGACTCAACCCCAGTACCCTCAGAGAACCATGGAAGGAACTTGCAGGGGTAATTCAGTGGTACATCACTTGTGATGGACGATATGATGTAATTCGACTGCACCACCTCAAATTGTTGTCAGCTTTAAAACAACAGTTAGTACTTAATCTACCTTTCTTTCTGAATGCCATATTACATGAGGTTTCTCTGAGAACACAAAAATCCAAGGACCTTGTTACTATTATCAGCCACCACAGATTAGTTACATTGATAACAATTAAGGAACTGAGTCAAACTCAATTGATATGGGATAACCTGATTGAGGCCAATAGACCTCCACAACTAGAGCAACCTAAATTATGCCATGAAGAACCACCACAGGAAATCGAAGATAGACAGGTAGAGGAGACTACTACCCAAAGGGAAATCCCATCTCCTCAAACTAAAGTTGAGGTAGATCCTGCCCAAATCACAGAGACCCAAACCATACAAACACAGGCATTAACAAAAAAGAGGAAGAGAGCAACAACTGCCCCGACAACCATCATTCAAACAAGGATAAGAAGCAGATGAATCCAGGAAACAACTGAAGCAATTTAGGATACAAAAAAACAGCCTGAAGAACTTCATAACTCTATAGAACAGTATCCATGTGAGAATGCCCAAGGAATTAGGCAAAAAGAACAGACCTAATTACAGAGGAATGATCAGGAAGACACCCAATCGACATTGTCAGATTTGACAGAACAATTTATGAAGAGCTATGAGGTAGAAATATCCCAAGTTTTGGGAAGCTTGGGAACCTCACTTGACAGGGGCATAAATAATCCAGAAATACAACCAGAACAACCCTCCTCTTCAAAACCAATTGAAGATTTTCCTGATATTGAAATGTCTTTTCCTAAGGATAGAGCATAGGAAGAACCCCATTTCGAAACAAGAAGCCCTATTGGATAGACAGAACAATTGGAAGGAACATAAGAACAACCATCTACTGACCAGAATGAAGAAGGCCTTGAGACCTCCCATAAATAGAAATCAGCCAAAAACCATAATAAAATTAGAAAGTTAAAAAAAGAAAATAAATTATGGAAGAAAAAGGCTAAGAAGGCTGAAGTATTAAAGCGGAAGGTAGTTAAACTCAAGGAAATTATTAAGGAATTGAGGAAACAATTAGAGCATATAGATAAATCCCACAAAAGAAAGAAGAACAAAAGGGACAGAGTACAAGGAAGAAACCCTCTTCCTAAATAAACAGTCAGTAGAAATTTTGTAGGGATACAGACAGACCCTGAAGAAATAGTAGTAGAAGAAACAGTAACCCAGAATGAGGAAGCACCTCTTCTAGAAACACAGGAAAACATGATAGCTATAGAAGAAATTAATGTTGAGGTGCAGACAGCTCAACTCCTTGAGTAGAATGTTACCATCAGGAGATTGGAGGAGGAATTGATGCAGTCTCAACAAACCCTGATTCAAAACAGAAGTGAGTTGCTGACTATGGAAGAACACCAGGCACTCCAGTCCCAGAAACAGAGTATTATTGTGGACAGGTTGGAAGCATAACTTACACAACTCCAACAATAATTAACTCAATCCAGGGAAGAGATGAGCACTATGGAAGAATACCAAGCATCTCAATCTCAAGCACAGAGTGTCACCATTGATAGACTAAAATCCGAACTTACACAAGCCCAACAAGCATTGGTCCAACACCAACATGGAATGGTAACTAGGAGTGAATATAAAAGGATTGTTAAAGAATTGAAGGACATGATAGCAACAGAGGGTGAGACCTATGCTGCACTCACCAGAACCCAAGAGAAGATCAAAAAGGTGCAAACCCAATTGGAAAAATCTTTGGAGCAAATCAAGGAAATATGTGATGTCTACTCTGATACTATTAATTGCAAAGCTCCTGCCACCAATTACATGTTATTCTTATTGGAACAATATTTTTTATTGAGAGTGAAGGCCATGAGAGTGGGAAAACCTATTTCTTTTTCCACGAGTTTATTTCATGTTTCAGAGAGCAGGATGAAAAGGTACAATAGTTTTTGTGTGAATTATACTTCCATAATTTCATTCTGGAAGACAACAGGGAAGATAAACTTGGCCCATTCATAGGTGATATAAAGTTTCAGGCATTTATGTCATTCACTCATGATCAAGTCAGATGGGGTAAAGATCATAAAACCTTCCTAAACATGGAATTTGGGTTGGATCTCTGGGTTAGGGGGGAGCCTCCAAAGTCCTTTCCAGCCATTATGCGAAATAAAACTTTTATGAAAAGGAAAGGGGTCATAGACTCCTTGGCCCCCATCCATCTCCAGGTCATACGTTCAGGTATCACTCGCTTTAGGGAGCTTAAGGAGGAAGCTCTTGCTTCTTCTAAATGGATATGGGATGCCTCCTCTAATGAAGTAAATAGTAGGGAGCCCTTTAGGTATAGAAATTTCTTTCCAGCTACCTTTAGAATAGAGAGGAATTCTAGATTGCTCCAAGAGGAAGGACCTACTTGGATTGGGTGTAGATATAATCCTCCTATCATCTGGTTCCCTCCAGAAAGTTACCAAAAAGATTATCAAATTAACAAGAAAAGGTAGGATGCTCCTTTTGGAGAACTAAAAAGAAGTAATGGGTTCAGAAGGCCTGGTGAACCAACCTTTCCATCTTACAGCATTACTTCTTTACATGTAAAGTCTCAGCTTGCATGAGGACATGCAAGAAGGTAAGTTGGGAGGTATGTTAGGTTATGAAAAAGGTATAAATATATTTCGTTTCCCACATTTCATGATATTATTTTTATTGACTTTTCGATTTTTTGGAAGTAAATAGAATAGAAAATGAATAATATACCCTTTAGCATTGATTGTTGGAGATTAGATTACATAGATTCTAAATATGATTGGAATTGTCTGGTTTTATTGCAGGATTGGTTAAATATTGTCGAACCCAAGATAGCAAGGGGAATCTTGAATATGCGCAAGCTATTAGAGGCTGAAGACTTTATGGTGCAAAGAAGTTTTAAAGATAATTGAGTTACTCATTGTAACAGTAAAGCAATCCTAAGGATCTCTCAATCCTTAGGATAGCTTAATTTACCCAGATTATTGTAACATATAAGGGGTAAATAGATCTTGAAGAAAGGAGATATTTTGCAGTCAATAATAGAGAATATAGAATTGCTATGCGTTAGCAGTTTTTGTAGAAATGTTGTACCAGCTATGAAATTAATAGAAGCCTCGAGTAGCTTTTCCATTTTTATATGCTAAGTTTTTAATAATAGTGATTCTAAGGACCGAGGGCCTAGTTTGAAGGAGCTACTATTCAATCTGTAATTGTATCAGCTCAAATTCTATCTTATGATTCAATTTTCTTTTATAGTAGTTAACAAACGCATAAGTGTGTTGATGGTTTCATGTCAATTGCAAGAAATAGATATTCCCTGAAGTATTGAATGATTATTGTTCCAATTCCCATTGCTGAGATTCGATACGTGAAGGTTCCTCATAAGTTCACATTTGTTGTTCCTTTCATAAGTTTACATTTGTTGTTCCTTTCATAAGTTTACATTTGTTGTTCCTTTTATTTGTTTACATTTGTTGTTCCTTTCCGCTAGGATATAGTTGTTGTTCCTTTCAATAGAAATATGATTTCCGTCTCTTTTCAGTTAGATTACAGTCTCTGTTCCTTTCCATAGATAGAGTAAGTCACCCTTTTCTTTTCATCAATTCTGATTCATAATGATAGCAATTCCTGCAAGTCTTTATCTAGATTCAATTACTGCTCTTAGAATGAATTCAATAGATTAGATAGCTCCTTTCATTTTGCATAGCTTTAGATTTCAATCCCTAGAATTTTAATGAATGTTTGAGGAACTTGATTGTTGACAAACTCAGATTTTCTTTCGCTACACGATTTTAGACTCTATAAGCTATATGCATAGACTTTGTCGATATTCTTTGAGATAAAAGATGAATCCTCTAGTTGATAAATTAATGTTAAAATAAGGTTGTTTTTAGACATATTTAGAGCTCAACAGTAAGTTGCCACAATATCTACTTTAGGTTCTTCAAAAAATTTGTCCCTTACTACCTTTAATTCTATATCTATCTCTGGACTATCATACTCAAAGGAAAATGTAACCAAAAAATTATGTTGCATTTCTTCTTAATTGGCAGTTTCTTTGCATTGTTCCTACTCTGTGTACCAGTTCTTCGGAATGCCTTCTAAGGTGTGAATAAAGTGATGTGGCCATTATTCCAGTGGTACTAATATCCATTGGGCCATACACCTATCTATGTTTTCTCTGATTTTTCTAATCCCATCATACTTTTCCAAAAAGAAATTCTCTTGCTCTGCGCCAAATCTAATGCACAATAACCTCTTGCACTGAAACTAGATATTAATCTTCTCCTTATGTGAAAACCACCAACGGGTAGGTGTTTCTTTTAATTCCATTTCTAGAAATAATATCCTTTGATTCTCCAAAATTTCTAATTCAAACTTTGGTAAAAAATCTTCTAGATTATTTTGCCCATAAAAAGTGGGAGGTTCTCTTACCTCAGATCCAATACATCTCAGCACGCGCGTCATTCTAGCACATATTCTAGTCGATAATTCATGTAATTGTTTCTACCAGTTTTCTAGTCCTATGTCAGAGTATGAATCACAATAACTAATACTCCTCCAAATCATCATTCCATCTGCAGTTGGGTTGATATAATCCTCTTCGCACATGGTGGTTCTATAAAGCTGGTTTATCTCTTGTGTAAGGATATTATATGTCACAGGTTCCACATACCTTCCTCTTTCTGAGGGATCCAATTGTGCAATAACTATGTGTTGGAGGCAGGCCAAAGGCCAAAGAGGTAAAGCAAGACTATTTTGGGAAGTAAAGCATGCATGAGGAAAGCGACAGCTGGAAGGAAGCACAGCAAGCGCACATGCAAGGAAGGCAACATCTGGAAGGAAGAACAACACACACGCATGGGAGGAATACCTAATGACAGTAGGGTTAGAGTTTTGGTAAGGTATTGTAAAAGGATGAAGAGCCCGAAATGTATAAATATGGATACTTAGGTATCATAGGGGGTTGGATTTTGTATTATTCATTCATATTAATATACTTCTATTGTAGATGTGCATGATGGAATGTGAAATGTAATGTTTTACGACCCATTTTTGTATAAGTTGTTGAGCTAGAAGAGAGGAAGGAGGGTAGATCTTTAGGCTTAGATCACAGGCTATGGAGCCTGGTGCGATTTATTCTGCCTCATACAGATCTTTCTCGACTAAGAATAAGTTGTAAGCACGTGGTCAATAAAATCAAACAATATAGAAGAGAGAAGGTAGAACCAACAAATGGTTTTGTTGTCATTGGTAGGAACAAGAGAGGGTTGAGTAGATGAGATAAGTTGAAGACTTGTCGGAGGCAGATCAAGAAAATATTAGGGCAGAGAGCAATGAGACATTATAAGGGAAGGTTGAGACTGTGGAACCCCACAAAATCAGACATTGAAACCTGGTTAAGAACAAAAGAGCTAGAGTTTGCACAGAAATACAATAGAAACCCTAGAATAACACCCCATAAGCACCTTGAGAAAAATGTATTTACTGACTTACACGAAGTCTTTTTTCTGTGATTTTCCACATCTATTACAGGAGTGGATACTAAGGTTGAAATTTAACCACACAATGAACTGGATTTGATAGCTAGAGTGGACCCCAGTATAGATTGAGCAGCTTCAGCAGGTGAACAACAAATTAACCCACGTAGTAGATTTTTGGCTGCACAGTATTATGGCAGGGTTTATAACAGAGTTTGCAGTCAACACAATGAAGTCATACAATGCAGTGGAGCAAGAGTTTATACGTGGACCTAGAGGAAGGTACATTCAATCCCTATATACTTCTATTAAGATATTTCTATATAACAAAGGTGTAATGACAATGGAGTCAGACAGTTAAACTACCCTGTGTGCATGGGGGAAGGGGGGAAGCATTGACAGAAAGAGGAGAAATGGAAGGAAGAAAGGATAAGGGAAAGAAGGAGGAAACCTTGGACCCAATCATGATGGATGACGACCAGATCAATAACATCATGGTGACAGCTGAAAATACATGTAGCGGAGTACCCTACCAATATAAGGTAAATACCAAGAAGAGAGTCATATCCGAAAGGGAAGGATTGGCTAGTGATGAGGAAGAGGTAGAGGATCTCTGGGCTGTGGAGCAGATTGAGGAAATCCTACGCACAACATATGAGAGGAAGATGATAGGTCTAAGAATGGGAAGAGAAGGAAACCATCCTATCCATATTAATGTCAGTATGGAACCCATAAACCCATGTGCGACTAATACACCAAAGAAAACACCACCATTTAGACAACCGAAGTTCAGAACTAGTCAGTCAAAAAGAAGTACATCTACGCAAGGAACAACAACTAGAGGACCTAGTTCAGGTAGCACTAGTCATGTATCTACACTGCATGGAGGTAGTAGTTCATCATTCATAATGGAAAGAAACGATCCCACCATCAGGTTACCAGAATTTTGAGGAGAAACAACAGAAGACCCTGAGAAGCATTTGTTCATTTGTACAAAGATCTGGGAAGCAAAACAGATCACCAATGAAGATACCAAACTTGCACAGCTAGAGATTTCACTAAGAGACTGCGCAGTAGATAGGTACATGAGTTTAGATGTAAACAGTGCCCCTCGGATGACAAGGACACCGGCAGACATTAAGAAGTTATTGATTAATGAGTTCTAGAAGCCGAGTTCAGAGGATCAGTACATGAATGAGATGATCAAAATAAGACCAAAACCAGGAGAGTCTATATGGGAGATTGATGAGAGATTCAAGCGATTGAAGGGAAAGTTGAAGTATCTCATGACCAAGATGCAGCACAAGAACTTATTTGTCAATTCACTATTACCACACTTAAAATACGCACTGAGACGAAAAAAAAATTAGACGCAGGCAGAGGCTCTGCAGGAAGCCCTACAACTGGAGGAAAACCAGTATCAACAGGCAGATCCAATGATTGAAGAACTGAAGGGGGATTTGAAGAATCTAATATTCCAGCTGAACCAAAACAAGAACAAGGAAAAATGAGAAGTTGTTTGGTGTACCACATGCAGGACGTAAGGACACCACAAGAACGAATGTCCTACATTCACGTAGTATATGGAAATAGGAATTCCAAATCCATTACCAACAGGAGGACTCTGGTGTGAAATTTGTAAGAAACTAGGTCACGATCCTTATCACTACACAATGATGCAGAAATATCCCAAAGAATTCATATTGTACCTTTTGCAAGTCAGTCAACCATGATGATAAAGAATGTAGAACTATGCATCTGATGTGAGAAAGGACATCAAATTCATATAGAGTGCAGGAAGAAATGATGACTGGGCAAGCAACACCATATTTCAATCAAGTTCCAGCTCCATACATTACTGCATAGCAGCAGTATAATACTGCACAGCATCCATATAATAGCGCACAGCCACATTACAATGCAGCACAGCCTCAATACAATACCATGCAGTACAGCCAGGTGCCTCGGTATAACGCATCGAGAGGAGATCGATTAGGTTACAGAGGTGGAGGACGAGCTAGAGGAGGTTTCAAACGAGGTAGAGGAATAGTGGTATGTCACAATTGTCAGCAACCGGGACACTATGCAAGAGAATTTCCCCTACCACCAGTGACTTGTATGTATTCTCGTGCATCAAATCATGACATTGAATAATGTCTGACACTATTAGTGAAGATCCAGGAAAAGAGGAACCAAAATAACCAGAACGTTCAATGGATTTTATCCGAAGCAAGGGATGAGGGAAGGAACATCAACATAGCTACTCACGGAGGCATGAAAACAGGGAATGATGTAGACCACCAAGAACCAATCCAAAATTGAAAAAGAAAACCGAGCTAAGAAAATCATTCGACACACAGAAAGAGAAGGAAGTATTCAAATAAGCAAGACAAGAAGTTCAGAAGGAAGACAAGGCATCGACTTCAACTACGGAGCAAAATAAGGAAGCACTAGAGTACAAGATGCCTCCATCATTGGATCATACCAACAACATGCAACCCAAGGGACAAGTAAGTACAATCAAAGGATTTTTTCAATCATGTGTAAAAGTATTAAATGATCCATCATCTGTGAAAATATTGCAAAACATATTAGAAAAATGTAGCATCGAGACGGAAGAAAAACTAGAACCAAAAACTGTCAATCACCTACATACAAGGAGAAGAACAAGTAGGGAGTTTAGACTGAATGCCAACATTGGAGATTTCAACATGGGAGACATCATACTAGGTCTAGGATCTAAAGAGAAGGTATTACCAAAGAAAACATGGCAATGCATGGGAGAGCCAAACTTAGGATATTCACTTGTTCAACTAAAACTGGAAAACCAACACAAAGTCCTACCAATAGGTAGACTGAAAGGAGTGATAGTCGACCTAGATGGAGTGTGCACTAAAGAAGATTTTGAAGTCATCGAAATAGTGGACGACACAACACCTTACCCAACGTTTCTTGGTCTAGAGTGGGAGTTTGAAAACCAGGACATAATCAACTTGAAGACCAAGAAAATGACATTTGAGTTAGGAGAATACAGGGTCATCATGCCATTAGACCCATCAGAAGGGGAGAGGTTTGTAGAACCTACTTGCCTAGACCTAGAGGAAATCATCTAGTTGTACAGAACAACTCTGCGCAATGAGGATTACGTAAACCCAACTGTAGATGGGGTACTCAATTGGTGGAGAATTACTTCATGTGAAACAGACTCAGACACCGATTTAGAGAACTGGCAACAAAGGCTACATGAACTATCCATGAGAAGATGTGCAAGAATAGACTGCGCAGTAATATGGGTAGGCACATAAATGAGGGAACCACCTATTTTCCATGGAATAAATGATTTGGAAACATTCTTGACATAGTATGAAGATGCAGTGTTAGAGAATCAAAGACTATTAGAACTTGACCTAGCACTCAAGGCCACACCTGCCAGATGGTGGGGTGCACACAAAGAGACAATCACATATTGGTACCAATGTAAGTGATTACTGCGCATAAGGTTTGGCACAAAACAAAAAAAACAACAAACAACATAAGTATTATGGAAAAGGGGCACTAGCGGAACACTTGGAGGCATGTATAAATCTATGGAAAATGACACCCCCAGAGGAATGGCCCCATCACTTCATACACACTCTAGAGGGCATACCAGCTAACTGGCATACAGACCAGGAATTATGCAAAGGAACTACGACCTGGACGATATTACAACAGGATTTCACAGTCACTTTCTCATTTGAACATGAGAACCCCAACATAGATGCATCTCTAAAACAGATAAGAGGATTAATATTCATCAAAGAACCAGAAATAGAACTTATCACAACAGAATAAACAGATAGTCAAGGAACTGTTGTCTTGTTACCACGTACAAGAAGAAGCACCAGATGAAAATGATCCGCACGATATTCAAATCAAAGAGGAAGAAGGTGAAAGAGACGTGGAAGGACCACTGATAGAGTCAGAAGTCATTTCCACGCCGATCAGAGTAAATAAAGTCAACATTGGGACAGCCAAGCATCCCAAAATGGCCAGCATTGGAGATTACTGGGATGAGAAAATAGTGGAAAGAATCACAGAGTTGTTGCACGAATACAACGACTTGTTTCCCACAACATGTACAGAGATGAAGGGTATAGCATGAGAGTTAGGAGAGATGAAGATACCACTCAAACCAAAAACAAGATCGATCAGACAACAACCATATAGACTAAAACCCATATATAAGCAGAAAGTCAAAACTGAGATCGACAGAGTGATCGAAGCTAGCATCATAGAACTAGTTGAAGAGTCAGAATGGATAATCCTGATGGTCATACAGGACAAGAAATAAGGAGGGATAAAGATATGCATCAACTTGAGGAAGTTGAACGATGCATGCCTACATGACCCATTCCCTACACCATTTATGGATGAAGTGTTAGAGAACATAGGAGGACATGAAGCCTACTCATTTACTGATGGATTCTCAGGCTACCATCAGATCAAGATAGCACAGGAAGACAAATACAATACCATGTTTGTGACAGAATGGGGATCTTACCAGTACACAGTCATGTCGTTTGGACTTAAGAATGCACCAGCAATCTTTTCTAGAGTAGTCATTGATGCATTTAAGGAATTCATACACCAGTTTCTCAAAGTATACCTGGATGATTGGACAGTGTAGACTTTATTGAAAAACCATGTAGAAGTCTTACACCTAATCTTAGAAATATGTAGACAGTGTCAGATATCACTGAATATAAATAAATTCATATTCGGAACATTGTTTGGGATACTATTAGGTCATATAGTATGTAGAGAAGGTTTACTCATAGATCCTACAAAGATTGCAGTAATTGTTAACTTACCACCACCGAAAATAGCCTGTCAACTAAGATCGACGATGGGACACACGGGTTATTACAGGAAATTTATCAAAGGATATGCACAGATCACTACACCGATGGAAAAGCTACTAAGAAAGGATACAAAGTTTCAATGGAATGATGAGTGTCAACACGGTCTGGATACCTTAAAGGAAAATATGGTCACTGCGTCGATATTAGTATATATACTGGGAGAAGACATTCCATGTGCATGTATATGCATCATCTATAGCACTTCGAGCTATCTTGGCATAGCCAAGAGCGGGAGACTTGGATCACCTGATCGCATTTGCGAGAAGAAAATTATCAGACTCAAAACAAAACTATAACATGATAGAAAGAGAAGGCCTAGCTATGGTCTACGCACTTCAAAATTTCAGACATTAATTATTGGGAAAACACTTTAAGATGTTCCCAGATCACTCATCCCTAAAAAACCTAGTCAACAAGCCAGTGTTGGGGGGGAGAATCTTTCAATGGTTACTACTATTTCAAGAATTTGACTTTGAAGTAATAGTCAAGCCAGGAAAATTGAATGCAGGACATGACCACCTATCAAGGGTCACAAATGGAGAAGAACCTACAAACTTAGAATAAAACTTTCCAAATGAGCAGTTATTCTCAGTATAAATTGTTGATGAATACTTCATAGATATCATTCAATACTTCAGCACAGGCACTGTGCCGCAAGAATATAGCACCGCGTAGAAGAAAATCCTAGTAGTTCGCACTCCTGACTATAAACTGATTGCGGGACACTTATACAATATGGGTGCAGATAGCATCCTGTGAAGGTACATGTTAGAGCATGAAATACCAAGAGTCTTAGCAGAAGCTCATGAAGGAATAGCAGGGGGACATTATGCAGGAAAAGCTACTGCGCAGAAGGTATTGCACGTAGGAATTTGGTGGCCAATGATTTACAGACACTCAAAGGAGTACTATCAGAGATGTGATGTTTGTCAAAGGGTAGGTAAACCCAACAGAAGAGATGAGATGCCATTATGACCACAAATAACATTACAGGCATTTGACAAGTGGGAAATAGAATTTTTGGGACCAATCAACCCACTAGCAAAAAGAACAAGAGCAAGGTACATTATCACCCGCAACAGAATACTTAATAAGATGGGCAGAAGCCACACCAGTGAAGGATTGCAGCACAGAAACAGCAGCACATTTTCTATTCGAACAAGTAATCACTAGATTTGGGTTCCCAAGAGTTTTGATGAGTGACCAAGGCACACACTTCATAAATAGCACCATTAGCGCTATGACTGAAGAGTTTGAATTCCATCATCAGAAGAGTACACCATATCACCCATAGGAAAATGGCATTGTGGAAGCATTTGACAAGATCCTAGAGAACGTGCTGACAAATATTTGTAATGCCAACAGGGATGACTAGGATGTCAAAGTACCAGCAGTATTATGGGCCTACAGGACTACGTGAAAAAATTTGATAGGGCACACACCATTTAAACTGGTTTATGGACAAGAAGCAGTGGTTCCACTAGAATTTTTAGTACCAATCACACAAATGATAGAATGAGGTGTAGTACAGGAGAGACTGAATCAACTAATGACCATGGAGGAAGATCGGATCCTGGCAGGATTCCACAAACAAGTTCAAAAAGCAAGAGACAAAGCTTGGATCGATAGACACATCAAGAAGAAAATGTTCAAGGAAGGAGATCTAGTGTTGATGTATGACAACAAATTTTTACAGCACCCAGGAAATCTCAAAATGCATTGGTTAGGACCATACAAAGTAAAATCTGTCACAAATGGAGGGGTTGTATAGTTAAGAGACTTATCAGGTGCAGAACTCAGAGGGATAATCAATGGGAGCCAGCTGAAGATGTACAAGGATAGTCGACCATCCATCACGCAGTAAAAGAAAAACAAACAAACAAAAAAAAACAACATATTGAAAAAGAACCAAAGAGGGTGCAGTGCACCATAAGTAGAAAGGCTACACAAATTTAGAAACATAAATTTAGCGAGGAGAAGGACAACGGTCACATATAAAGGGAAATGAGTGGGAAAAGGAAAGTCAGAAAAAGCAGGATGACATGATAGCACTAGGCAGAATTAAAGGATGGAAAGGATCAATGGGACACCACATTAATCGCACCAACAGAAGATGGCAAGGCAGAGTAGTGGAAAGTACAAAATTGCCAGAGGTGAATTGAACCTATAATTTAGGTGCATTAAATCCATAATAAAGGAAGCATCCTCGACAAGATTCATGGGAAATCCATACAACACATGGATGCGGGAACCAATAGTCAATTCACGAAAAAGAGAATAGATAGAGAACAACAAAGGTGAAAGACCAAAGCATGACTTCACAAAGATCATAGAGACCATTCGAATCTATCAGACACTTGACAGTCACCGCCATGGCACTGCCCAAGTAAGAAAAAGCAAGCCAGACCGCCAGGAAAACCAGAGTCCAGACCAGGTCACAAGGACAGGTGAAAGAAGGTGAATAGTAGCCACCAGAGATCATCAATGTCAATGAAATCCCATCCCCAGAGATAATACCAGTACACCCCACGCCAATACTGGAAGAGATCCAATAGCCACTGATAGAGGGCACGAACATAGATAAACCAAAAGCGGCATAGGAGAAACTAAACTAGGACGTAGAAACCCTCAAGGATCTACAACCAGAGAATACAGAAATAGCTCTGAAAGTCAATGGCACGGCGTTGAAACCTACAACAATAGTTAGCCAGACGAGTCTCAAATGACCATATTAGACCACCCAACTAGGGAGACGGGTGAAGATGTCTCAGCTTGTCCGGAACGGTATATGGAGGAACAACTGGAAGCCACTGGAACTTCGAGCCAACAACCACCATAGCAGAAAGACATGATAGAGATACCATGGTCACCTCGCAAGAAACTTGCAACATAAATTTTTCTACTGTGCATACCAGCTGGGGTACAGATAGGACGAGAGTTACTGGGTCATATCAGAAAGCTCAAATACTCAGACCATGATGTAGCAGTTGAAGACAAGTTTTTGGAACTTGCGAAGAGGGTATTCTTAAGGAGTAAAGGCACAGATCAGGTAGGAGAACCGATCAATCAGCCATACCAGTGGGCAACTGGGCTGCAAAAAATGGGAATTTTAGGTCTGTTGGACCTACCACATTTTGGTAGAGTTCAGCATGCAAAAGCATGTGTCAAACAACTGTTAGCAGTCATGCATAGTGGGGACATCTGGTTGGACAAGCGCATCTCGATAGACGTAGAGTTGATCGTGGGCATAACAAGATTGCCATCTCGGGGCATGGATATCGTGTTGTTTATGGATGACAAAACCAAGGAGACAGAACTAGCAGAAAAGATAAAGAAGAAGTATGGAACCGATAGGAGGACAAGAGGGATCATTATCAAAAGAATCAACGATGTCGCAACACAACTGGGCATGAAAATCTTAGCCTGCAAGCTGCTAAGAAAATGCCACAGGGAGGAAGTCCCAGCTGGAGTTGTCGCAGTTGTAGCTCAGTGCGTGGAAGGCACTTCAATGAGCTGGGCACCATATCTCTTGAACTTATTCCTGGATGACTGCAAGGATGTACAGGATCTAGGCACAAAGTTTCACTATTTGTGGCTAATCACATTGATAGCCTTCATGGGATGGAAAGAGCCAAGGTATGTAATTTTTTGTACCAGACCAAAGTCGAATCAGGGAGAGAGTTATTTGTTGCTCAGATCTAGGATACACTCGAGGAGAAAGAAGGAGAACAATTCCATATTTGAGGGATACCTATGTGACCTACAAGAATCCATCTCCAAGATGTGGAGAATCACACCAGAAGATGTTGCCCAATATGGGGACATCGCCAATTTCCAAGACACATGACACATAATGTGGATACAGGCAAGGAAGGATCTGGATAAATAGTGGCCACAGATGCGCTACTGCATCATGGAGGGTGACATCGACATGGTCATCAATGAATGGGATGATGAGTGGAAGACTCTCGTCCTTACCCAGGAAGTGTTGGAAAGAACCATAAAAGAGGAGGCAGAGGATGGGGAAACGCAACCTCTGGAAATCCAAGTGCCCAAGAAAATGCTCGAAAAAAAACCATTATGTCGATGGATCACTACCGGGGTTAGTCATACTGTAAGACCTCGTTAGTCATGCATACCTCAGTGTTGAAATTCCATCGGTAAAGTTTAAATGATCTAGGTGATAAGGGGAGCATAT
>JZKD02S1687407.1:907937-937422 GCA_000966675.3 Picea glauca
GAACTTTGGGGACTCATCAAGGGACTGCAACTAGCCATCAAAAGTAATTATACAAAGATGATCGTAGAGGGGGACTCTCAAGTCATCATCAGCCTACTGCACTGAATCTTAAATGGGGCAAACCCGGACAGTATCTAGCCCAGCTAGAGACTGTCACATGGCTTACAAATCATTGCAGGTCTAATGAATCCAAATCAGGTTATCATTCCCACACACATCAGGAGGAAGGTGAATCAAGTTGTTGATGAACTGGCTAATCTCAGCGCCAATTGGAGAGGACCAGACCTTCACTGTCATTCATCCCAGGATCAGAATCATCCTATTCTCCAGCAGTGTATTCGCAAAGCTGGAATGGTAGATGCCCCCCCCAGATGGGGTGTCAGAGTGGTCATCATGGCAAGATTTGGGCTAAGGTACCGGGTGTCGTGGCATGGAGACACGTGATGGGCTTGTGCCATAGCCCACCACCCCACCCGGAGTTTAAATGCCCTTTATGGCAATATGTAGGCGCATTTACACGGAAGTCCTTTCCCCTTCGCTGTGAATTTGAATGGATTGGTTCATTATGGTTGTCATTCACTTTTGTTTGCTGTATGCAGGGCTCATCCCTTCGGAGCACAAGCTTATCTCTTCTCTTCTCCTCCGGAGCGAGGTAGTCCCTGTCATACTCCTCCACCAGGCGGCCTTAGTTCCTTCGACCAGTAGCAAAGGGAATCCAATGACTCGACCAAGGGGAAAACCAAGGCGGGGCTCTCCCTGGAAGCCTCGAAGGCCCTCGATCACACCTCCTGACTCAACCTCCAATGATTCCTCCCCTTGCCATCAATCTGAGTCTACTCCTGTTTCTCTGCAAGCTCCACAGTTCAACTCCATGGCCATAATTCCATGAATGCCAATTTCACTCATGCATCTTTCTCAAGACTCCCCAGTGATTCCTCCTAACCCTGTGCCATCCCTTGACCCTCAGGGCAACCTAGGTGGCAACCCTTCTCTTCAAGGTGAGCCTAAGAGGGTAGGACTGCATTTCCCTGATTCCTTTGACAGGGTGCAATTCAGAGATAGCATGTTTGTACTGCACGACCTGGTTTTTGAACTCAGGCAGGAGGTGGCGGATCTACATTTTCGCCTCTAGGCTACGGACGTAAAGGTGGCGAGCTTCCTTCAAATTCTCTTGGCCATGCATGAGGCTCTTTTCTCGGATCTTGGCAAAACCAGTCCAATGGAGGACCCTGAGGCCGCTAAAGGTGAAGGTCAGGACAACATGCAGAGTCCAACAGGAATAGGCCGGAAGAAGGAAGAGCGAGAGGACGACACCGAGGGAGCTGTGCGCAATGAGGAAGATGGAAAGAAATGGGTCAACGAGGCGACATATATTGAGGAAGAGCCCTGGACAGGAGACCTTCAAGCCATGTGGTCCAGCTACCTGCCAGGTGTCTAAGCGTTTAGTGTTTGTCAAGTCCAATCAGGTCTAGGTCTTAGTTGATAAACGATCTGAATACTCTTTTTACTGGTTTAACTTATGACTTGTCTAACTAGTAGGTTGGATGGGCTGACTGGACTAGTTTCCCCATGGCTGGGGCAATCCAGTAACTGCAGCTCGGTCATCTTTGTATTTTTCTACTCTACTTCAGTTTTTGAAGGAACTTAATATACTTACACTTCTTATTTACAAAAAAAAATTGAGGGTTTGAAAACCCTGTGTCGGCAGCTTGTAAACAAAAGATAGAGATTAATATGGCTTCCAACAATGGCGACACACTGGTAGAAGCAGTTATCTCTTCCAAATGGACAAGTCCAGATTAGGATAATGAGAAAAACTCCAACTCAAAAACAACCAGAAAACTATTTGAACATCATTATCAATCATAAAAAATTCCAGTTTCAGATTGCTTGTTATTTTAAAAGATGAGAACTGATGAAAATCTTAACAAAAGAGAGTCACGATATTAAGGTTAAAATATCCAATATTGTTGACAGAGCCGCTGCTGCCAGCAAGCATCCATAGCCTCAACAGGGATGCCATTTAACCCACTCCAATATATGTATCCTGCCAAGAAGTTCCAGATCATAACGAAGGACATTTAAGGTGAAAAGATTCTGTATCTGAGAATTTTCATATACCTGACATTGCTTCGCTACCAGGAGGCCTTGTTCAGTACCCCGGTGAAGTTATCTTGGTATCATGCATGCATTTACCCACTACCAGCAGACCTGTTCAGTATCCCGGTGGGTTTACAAGCACTTCCCACAGCTCTCTGAAGATTTATTTAGTTTTAAAGATATTTAATCGAGCGGGGTGACACTGAAAATCCTGATATTTTGGACATATTTTAATAAATTACAAACCTTGAGAGAATTTATAACTATCCTTCATTAAGACTTAGAGATGGTTTATTGATAAACCGACCTTTGAAGGCAGGGAGACATCTCTGAGTTGTTCTCTTAAGGAACAGGGACAGCATAAGAAGAAATAGATGATCATGAAAAGCTTCAATTACATATTGAAATCAAGAAACGCCTTTCAAACAACAAGCTTTATTCAACATGGAAGTAAACTTCAGAAACATATCATAATTGATGCTTAAACAACCTTCAGCAGTTATTTCAGAGGAGAAATTTTTCTGCTCTCTTTGTCCGAACAGTTCATGATGCAGGTACATGTATTTCAAAAATAAAAAATGGTAAGCATAAGGGAAGAATCAAAACCAAAACAGCAAAGAAAAATGAAAAGAAAACAAAGGAAAAATATTTACACAATGTACACAGGGTTGTCATCAAGTGAAATACCTTTTTAGAGCTTGGTCATTCACCATATAGGTGTCTGGCTGTCCCTCTAAACTCTGTAATCAGAAAGAGCTGGGACCCAATTTCTCAGCAATCAAAAACGGTCCTAGCCATAAGTTCTGAAACTTCATATGCTCTCCCTTTCCCTCATGCGGTTTGTCCCATTTTAGGACAAGGTCACCTACTTCAAAGTTTCTGTCAGAGGCTGAATTGGAATCAAACCATCTTTTAACCATGAGTTGATGCTAATCCAATTTCCATTTTGCTTGAGCCCTTACTTCCTCTAATTGTAACAATGCGTTAATTTGATTCTCCAAAGGGGGTCAGTCCTCTTCTTGTATTTTCTGTGATAGTTGTAGTGAGGGAAGAAGAATATGTGGTGGCAGAATTGCCTCTCTACCGTAAATGAGAAAGAAGGGAGAGTTACCCACAACAGTTTTTGGAGTCACTCTATCAGCCCAGATTGCGTTTAACAGTGCATTATGAAAATTTTTATGGTTTTCAGATACCGTTCTCTTGATGATTTTAATCAGAATTTTATTAGATGATTCTGCCAATATGTTACCTTGAGGGTAATAGCTGGCAGAATATTTTAATTTAATTCCTTTTTCTAGAACGAAATCACTCATCTCAAGAGACGAAAAATAGGAAGCGTTATCAAATACTAGACAGTCAGGGATACCAATACGAGTAATAATATTTGAATTCAAAAAGGCAATTACCTGACTGGTATTTACAGCTTTTAGTGGGGTAGCTTCGGACCACCTAGTGAAGTAATCCATGGTTGTTATAATAAACTTATGCTACTGTGAGGATGGCAGATTGATTGGGCCTATAATATCAAGACCCCACTGCTGAAAAGGAGAGTCTACTGAAACAGGCTGCAGAGGGAAGGCTAGTTTTTGTATCCGTTCGGACGCTTTTTGACAAATAACACACTTGCGACACAAAGCATGAGCATCCTTAAAAAGTGTAGGCCAGTAATAACCTGCTCTTAATACTTTATGGGCAGTGGTATCTCCACCAAAATGCCCACCAGCTTCTCCTACGTGCAATTCTAATAAGACCTTTTCCGCTTCATCTTTCTCAAGACAGCGCATTAGTACTCCATCAAAATTTTGACGAAACAGAATACCATTAATCAACTGAAAGGAAGAAGATTTCAATCTTAGCGCTCTTCTTTTAGTGGGATCGAGGTAACAGGGAGCTGACCCATGTTCAAGACAAAATTTTATATCATCATACCAGGGACTAACAGGGTTTTGTGCACAGCAGATTAAATTTTGGTAGTGTTGTCCTGGATTTGACATATCATTTTCCTCTTGTTGTCCTGCCACTGAGTCAGTGACTAACTTTCATATCCCTTGACCTCTCACTATTTGTGCTGGGGTGATTTCTATGTCATACTCTTGCAAGGAGGTGACCCAGTTCGCCCTCTTTTCGCCTAGTTCTTTCTGTACTAACAGATTTCTAACAGCCGGGTAAGGGACAATAACTTTCATCCTAGATTTCAAAAGATAAGATCGAAAGTGCTTTACTACTTTAAAAATAGCATAGGCTTGTTGATCTACCACTGGGTAATTAAGTTCTGCACCTTTGAAGGCTGAGATCATAAAGGCAATTGGGACATCATTATTTTCAGCGTTCTTTTGAGTTAGGACAGTAGCATAGGAGCGGTCAGAAGAAAATGTGTAGAGAGTTAAGTCTTGCGAAAAGTCAGGGCTCATCAGAGAAGGAGCATCTATTATGGAATTTTGTATTGAATTAAAAGCTTGGTTTTCTAAGGGTCCCCAATGATATTGTACGTCCTTTTTTATTAAGTTTTGTAAAGGTCTCACCATTTCTGAAAAACTGGGGACAAATCTCCTGACAAAGTTTATCTAGCCTAAGAAAGACTGCATAGAAGTTTTTGATGAGGGAGGGGGGAATTTTGAGATGACTTGCATCCTTTCAGGGTCGATAATCATCCCTTCGCTTGATACAATAAATCCTAAGATCTTACCTTGTTCTACTGCGAAGATAGATTTTTTATGATTCAAGAAAATGTCGTACTTACGACGTCGTTGTAGAACGGATCTTAAATGAGCTAAATGATCAGATTTATTTTTCGAGAATACAGTAACGTCATCCATGTAAACTATGACAGATTGATTGATTAAGCCTCGAAAAGCGATATCCATCGCTCTCTGGAAAGTGGCACCAGCATTAATGAGTCCAAAGGGCATTTTCCTATAAGCGTAGGTGCCCCATGGAGTGTGGAAGGTAGTTTTAAGTTGGTCTGGAGGGGACATCATGACTTGGTTATACCCTGAAAAACCATCCAATAAGGATAATCTTTCAGAACCAGATACCTGTTGAAGGATTTGTTCCATGGGTGGGACAGGGTAGTTGTCTTTATTAGACGCTCGATTAAGATTTCGGAAATCGACGCATAGTTGGATTTCACCACTCTTCTTCCGGACAGGGACAAGATTAGAGACCCATTGCGTGTGCCTAACTGGGAAGATTATCTTAGTGTTCAAGAGTTCATTTAATTCCTTTTTGACAGTCGGTTCGAGTTTTGGGTGCATTTTCCTTAAGTTTTGTTGAAAAGGTAAGGTTTGGGGTTTCATAGGAATAACGTGTTGTATGATGTTAGGATCAAAGGTTTTTAGGTCATCGTATGTCCAAGAAAAAACATCTTTGAATTCCTTAAACAATTTAATAAACGTCTCTTTCTCTTGTTTAGAATGCCCCACCCCTAAATTAATGCACTGTGGATTGTCTTTAGTTCCCAAGTTTACTTTTTCATACGTTAAAGAGGAACTATTTGTTTTACAGTTCACTGATTTTTTGAATTTGTCTTGAAGATCATAATTTTTTTCTAATCTAACTACAGATTTAGGGATAGAATTTACCATGTCCAATGAAGATTCAGGAGATCTCGGATCTGGTATTACCGTGAAGTCATGAAGATTTTCGTCATGAGTACATTCGTCGATCACTGCGCCTTGGAAAGTTTCTTCCATATGTAGGAAACTTATAATTTGTTGATCGTCGTCAAAGACTCTCCAATTCGTGATGTTGTCAGGGATGGATGGCCTAAACAACAGTTCAACGGAGAATGCATTTGGGGACAAGCCTTCTGCAGGAAAGAGTTTTGAAGCTACATTAGCTAACAAGTCGACCTCTGAATTATTCAATCTAGGAATAGAATTTATGTTAAAATAAGAAAACTTATTCATCAAATTCCATACCTTAGATTGGTAGCTTTTAAGATGTAGAGATAAACAGTGGATAGAATTTTTTACCTGTCTAACCACAATTTCCAAATCGCCAAAGACAGTCAAATTTTGAGCGTTCATATCTAATGTTTTTCTGAGGCCTTGCAATAAATCCTCATATTCTGTTGTGTTGTTTGTACATTCAAACTCTAACCTGCATGCAATCAGGGTTTTGTTACCTGCTGGATCAATAATCACGTAGCCTGCACCAGCTCCTTCCTTGTATTTTGACCCATCAAAGAAAAGAGACCATATTTGATTTTTGGCAGGTGCATGTGACCATTGGGTGGAAACTGTTGGCTGCATATATGTCACAATTTCAGAATGTTGTTTCGGGTTAGTGATAGCAGAAGTTTTGGCCATGAAATTGTCGAAAAACGTATCCATCCCTTGTATTTCGGGTGAATCAGCAGAAGGTGTAAATGGTTCATTGGGATCATTTAAATCTATCACTGTGAACTTTAGGTAACTTTCACGATTTACCTTGATTCTGTTGGGCTTTCCATTCTCGGGCAGCCACAAGTGAGACCAATCTATCGCAAAATAGCCATGTAGTTGTTCTGACCAGTCTCTGCTTAAAAACAAACCATAAAATTCTGGAATATCTACAACAATAATATCAATCACTTGATGAACTTTGGGGTTAGACGATAATCTTATAAGGACATTCCTTAATTCACCTATAACTTTAACACTAGTTCGATCAAGTTGGATGATCTTTAAGGTGGATGGTTGAACTTCAGCATTAATCTTCTGACACACAGACCATGGCATTACGTTGGATGATGCTCCTGAATATACCATACAATTGTGTACGTTCCTATTGAAGATTTCAAAAGCTAACAAAAATGGAGGGACATTTCTGTGAGTACTACTGGTGGAAGTTTGTTGCTTTTTACCTGCAGCCTCTAAAACTAATTTATCTACATTTGTTACATTATTTACAGGAAGGTCACTTTTCTCGTGAGGATCAGAAGTATTCTTAGCGGAGGCCTTCTGAGGAACTTTTGGGTTGTTTTGAAAACCTTTGTTACTACTTGGATTGTTGTTTTTGTTGTTCTCTGCAATATTTTGTAACATTTTTTGTAGCAGAAACGAGAATTTTAATAATTCATAAACAGAAATGTTAGCCCTTAACTTTTTTAGATCTTCAACTAAATCATAATCTAATCTTGGGTTCACATAATTCTGTTTAGTCTCAGTTGTTTTAGACTGTTTTGGGGGCAAAGTCATAGTGTTTTCAGAAGAAGGCTTGTTTGATGTCTTACTCCTAGTATCGTAAGGATGTATTGTCTCGAAATTAGCTTGAAAATGCTATCCGAGAAGTGTCCAAAAATGTTCAGAGAAGATTCATCTTCTTCTGATGTCTCTTGTTCAGCTACTTCCTCAAAGATCTCAGGAGGCATCAAGTTATCCTGTGCTTCTAAAATCGTTTGAATAGCGAATTGCAGGCTCTCTAGATTTAAGCCTTTGGTATTTGAATTAGGTCGGTTGGTGGGAAAAGAATTCCTAAACGAGGTTTTATAAGGTCCTTTGCTTGAAGAATCTTCTTCAGCCGTCCTTTTCTAATCTATAACTTGATTTGACAGTTTTTGAACGACTTTTTGTAAGTTTTCTAGATCAGAGCTTTCCGGTTGCATTTTGTTTTGGGCAGGTCTAGGGAGGATTTCGATTTTCTTTTTGGAAGATGAACTAGTCTCTATTTCATTGCTAGTAGTGTCTTTTAAGCTGAGGATGTTTTTCTCGATCTAATTGGCCTCTTCGAAGGCCTCTAACAACGTGGATTTCTTAGTTCTCTTTACCCAAATGGCTATACTTTGATGTAAGGATTTCGTATAGTATGCTATAATAAGATTCTCAGTAGGAATCGAATCTGTAGGGATTCGGTTCTTTAGTGTTAAGAATATTTGGTTAAAGTATTTTATTTTCTCTTTGGGGTTCATTCTTAAACTAGAAAGCTCCATGACTAAAACTTCTGGGGACTTGTCGTCTCCAAACTTCTCAAGAAAATAGGATTCAAACTTCTCCCACAACACGATGGTATGGGGTTGTTGGGAAAAGTACCAGGTAGAGTCATTGCCCTCGAAGGTGTAGGGAAAAAATATACAGACTATGTCTTCATGCTCGACATTATGGAGTCTAATGGATAACATAAACTTTTTGATGTGATCTTCAGTGATCTGTTTAGAGTCCGGGTCAAATTTAGGGAGCCACTTCTCCAGGTGTTTAGGTGAGAGATGCTGAGGCTCGGGTATGGTTGCTGCATCTTGGTCGAGCAAGGGTCTAGTGGTATTTTTCTGGTTGGCCATTGGTGTGGACGGTGTCGAAGGCTGGGATGAGGAACTGCCTTCGTCAGAGGATTCTTCTCCAGAAGAAGAAGGGGATGAAGGAGGTGGTGAGGGTGGTATACCAGATCCTCCTACTGCAGGAGTGAGGATTGGATCTGTAGGGTTTAAAGTGAGGTTAGTGCCTCTAAGTTGTTCTCTGATATCAGAGAAATCTAATGGTTGGTCCAAAGGTCGGTTTGGTTGTCTTAAACAAGTGAAGGCACTGTGTGTTCTTATGAGAGATTGGTGGACAATCTCTTGTACGTCACCACCTGTAGGATTTGGAGTTACTAGTTCAATTGTGATCCGTAGATCATCGTTTGATGTGGTTTCTATTTGAGGGACAATACTGTCGTTTGAATGACTTCTAGTCACTATAGGTGAGCGGGTAGGTGGTGGAGTCTTACGACCACCTCGTGCCATTAATAATTTTCAGGCCCTCCTTCTAGTGCCATTTGTTGACGAGCAAAATTGACCTCTCGTCAACTGGAGGAGTGAATCTGGTCCGGGGTTGTCTAAATAACCCAAGAAATTTGGATTAATCCACTCCGACGGGTTTAGCAACTCCGTTAGCCGATCTAAGTCCTACGAAAGTGAAAAAAAAAACTAAAGAAACTATCTAAATGAAAAATAGCTGCTGAAAACTATATACAGTCTAAAATATATTCACAGTTTACTAACTAATAGAATAGTAGTTCTACTTATTAAATGTACAGTGTATCGATATATTTATATCTCTAATATATGTACAATATTCACAAAATGCAAATTTTTATCGAAATGTGCGAAAATCGTATATGAATTGACAGTGAAGCTATCATTCAGTGTTTTTGATCTTTTTTTTTATAAATTTTATAAACAAGAAATGAAATGGCAGCTATCTAGTTGAGAAATAGAAATAACAATCAATACAGTGTATCTAAACTACAGGGAATTCTTATATTAATTAAACTGATAAAATGCAACTAGCAAACTAACCTGTAATCGTTATTAATTAAACTAGTAAAATGCAACTAGCAAACTAACCTGTAATTGTATCTCCTATGTGTTTTGTGCATAGCATGTACGTTTGTTGTTTGATGAGGCCAACCTGCACCAGATCTTACCAATGTTTCTCGTAAATGCGAAGCGGTAATGCTTTGAATGCTAATGACAGAACAAGTAAGATATGTAGCAACAGTAATTTATAATTTGACAAATGATCATATTGAGATAAATCTGACTATGAAAATATGCATATAACTGCTCATTGAATAAAGAAGATCAACCTTCTAATCGTCAAATGTGAACAGATTAATTGTTGTATATAAAATGAGAGACATAAAACATGGACACTATATAAATCCCATCACATCAACCTGTAACAAATTATGATATCTAAAGTAGTCAAAATTTGATTACAAATCGAAATGAGCAAAACTTGAACAAAAATATGATATATCGAAGCTAAAGCTGTGCAAATATCCACTTTCATTCAAGTCTCTTAATCACTAATCCATAGTTTCTTCTCCTAGACAGCGATGGGTCTTAATTTACAAAACAATACATTTATAAAGGCCACGGGATCAAAACATTTCCTGTGGACATCATCAAATTTGTTCCAAAAATTGTGGGGAATACAATCTCCCAAATTCCCATTGTTATCCATAACTAACAACCTATTCTAAAACCATGTAAAGAAATAGCATGTTCAGAGATGCCACTAGCGATTCAAACTCCTTTAGAAATCGTTTGTACCTGTAAATGCACAAGAATACACAATTTCAGATTGCATTTTAGTTGTAAAATCAAAGAATTCAAATTTTAGTAACTAGCTACAGAATATCACGATTCTATAGCTAGTTATTATTATAACTAGAATCGTGTTTTATCAAATCAATCAAAACAAAACAGATGCAATTTGAGCAAACAAATCTTGTATTCTATTTCAAAACAAAAACAAAATCATCTCAAAATTATTTTTAAAATACCATACCTCAGATTCATGGATTTGTTTTAATCAAGCAATTTTCAAATTCACAATGGCAGTGGTCGCTTCCACATTCTTAAAGACAACAGAACCCATGGTTTTTTTCCTTTTATCATTAGCTTGAGCTACATTTTGCAATCTGTCATTTTCTTTTGTTAGCACATTCATCCGGTTCTCCAAGGACTTGATATGAGACTGAAGCAAAGGGACGTCTCTATAATATTGGTCGAGCCATGACTGACATTCGTTGCACTGTGGACGAATAGACTGTGTATTAACAGGTGAGGAACTATTCATTTTACTTGTAGGTTCTTTGTCGAGTTTGATCCCAGGGAAGTCGGGGTTGTTTCTAAGACACAGTAGGAGGTTCGTCACATAGTCATAGGGCTTAACTGAGCAAATTCCATGTGAGTATGGATACTCTTCGGTTAGAAACCATTCAATTTTGGAATCGGAATCTTCACTTAACAGAATTGGTTTTTGGTCTTTGTTTTCTTTAGGTTTATTACGAGAACATCATGAAACCCAATGCACGGATTTTTTACCCTTGTAATTGATATCATTGTTACCTTTACACTTTTTCTTTGCAGACTTTTTAATAGGCTTACCACCATGTTTTGGATATGAATCAAGCATGGTGTCAGGTTGAGTAGTGTTCGGGTAGGTCGAGGGTTCCATAGAGGGAAGGAGTGAAGAAGGGGGAATGATAGGCCCGACGAGGGTTTCTATAACAACGGACTTGTCAACTTGTCCTATTTTAGGACTAGCAAAACCATTCCTTAACAGGAAAGTGTCCCAACAATCGCCATTTAACTTCAACTGATGAACCATAATAATTTTAATCAAACAGTGGTGGAACAGGCTGGAGTCGGCTTTCTCCCTTTTAAAATCCTTTTCCATTTTGTATAAACTCCAAAGGAGAAAATATGGCATGTTTAAGGGAAAATCGATAAAACTCATGAGCAACTGCAAGTGGTATAAGAAAACCAAACCGTATCTACCCTCACAGGTAACAAACTACTTGGCAATAAATAACAAATCGTGCCATCTAGTTTTTAGAGCTGTAACGGGCATACCTTTGTCACAGTTGTTAATCTTCCTTGAGGTAAACAATAGTGACTAGGGAACTTCATCAACCTTTGAGTTTTTAAACCATTTTTGTCCCACGGCTAGCAGACCAATTGCTGAGCTAATGAAATCTTCATTTAACTCAAGCTGGACATCTCCAATTTTGTCTCTGCAACCATCGAACGTTAGCGCAAATTTTTGAGCAACTGCCAAGTTAAAACCCTCGAAATTCTCAACAAAGACCCGCCAACCATTCCTCTCTAAGTCTTCTCGGGCATTATCAAACAACAACAAAGTTTGGACACCGTTGGGTTCAATTCTGACTATAGGAGCCATGGCTATTAGCAAAAAAATAACAGGGAATTCGGTGATAGGGTTTGACAGGATAGAAACGGAGCCATTTTCCCTGAGCTTCCCCAACACGATGCAAAGGCAGCTCCGAATGCAAGGGCAGAGCGTTAATGCTATGCGTGTGAGGATAGTAGTGTAGATTGAGGTCATGCAAGAACATCATATCAGGTTGTACTTGGAATGACACGTTGGTGTAATGGTACATACAAATCATAACAGTTAAAAACCATTATATGCATATCCACAAAATTTGATCAAAATGTCAAATGAACCATTACATATCCACGATTTGACCCAAAAATCAATATGTCAAATAAACCATTGCATCAAAGATTTTAAAAACCATATAATCAATAGTCAAATGCATAAATGGGTGGTGTTTCGATACATATGTAACCAGTGGTGTGTTTGAGGTCAAGGAGTTATAACCATGTAAACAATTAGGTTCATGATAAACCAAATGAACATTAATTGTTTGATGTAATCAACATGAATTCCAACTGTGGGTTTTCACGCTTGAAGTCATGAAAACGAAAATGAAAAGAAGGTATGCAAAAAGAGAAGGATAATGGTGTCATTTAATGAGAAAATTTGCGACGAGTAATGAGGGTTTGAAAACCCTGTGTGGGAAGCTTGTAAACAAAATATAGAGATTAATATGGCTGCCAACAATTTGTGCATTATTGTACTGAAGCTACGCATTATACTGAGGTTGTCCTTGAAGCTGCTACGTGTTATTGTACTATGGTTGTGCTGCAAACTTTTGTGCATTATTACACTGTGGTTGTTGTGAAAGTTGTCCTGTTATGTGCTCATCCTGTACCGTATATGTATTTGAAATCTTCTTTTTCATAATTTCCAAAGTTCTACAGTCCTTGTCTTCATGTCCAACTGACTTACAAAAGTTACAAAATGTATTTTTCGATATTCTCTGATACTTTTGCATCATGGGACAATGATAGGGATCATGTCCATGTGTCTTACATATCTCACACGAGGGTCCTCCTGAAGATAAAGCGTTTGGCATACCCACTCCTATGTATTGTGGAAATAATAGACATTCATTCTTATGATGACCTTCTATCCTACACATTGTACACTAGACATATTCTCTATTTTCCGTAACTTTATTCTGATTTAACTGAAATGTTAATTTCTTTGGGTCTTTCCTCAACTCTTCCATGGCTTGATCTATCTGCTTATACATATTTTATTCTAATTGTAATTTTGACGGCAGAGCCTCGGCCTAGCTCTGAAATTTTGCTGCCTCAAACGATATATCAAGTGTGGAAACAAATAATTAACAAACAAATGTCTATGTTGCATATCAGTAATAGGGAACTTCAACTTACCTTTCATCCTTTTGAATTTTTTATCAACCTCCCAGACTGACTCTCCTGGATTTTTCTTAATCTCTATCATCTCATTCATGAACTGATCCTCTGAGCTTGGCTTCTGAAACTCATTCATTAGCTTCTGCTTCACTTCTTCCACAGTTGTAGGTGCTCATGTCGAGTTATTTACTATGAGACCAATATACCAATCTAATGTGTAGTCTATGAATGTGATATCCAACTACACAACCTTTGTATCTTCATCTATAACCTTCTTTTCTGCCAAAAATTTTTCATAGATGAAAAGATGCTTCTTTGGGTCCTCCGACCCTTCTCCATGGAACTCAGGTAATGTAATAGTGGGATCTTGACCTGCCATTGTGAAGTTTGTTGTGCTACCACCTCCATGCACTGCAGAAACTTGATTGTTTCTTGTTGAATTACTTCTACTTGGATTAGACCCTCATCCAAAAATTATTCTACCACTAATCACTTGTTCGTTAACCAGTTTTTCTTCTTCAAATGTCTTACTTGCACAAGGGGTTGTGGGTTCCACACTAATATGGATCTATAATGGAGATCCTTCTTCTGTGTCGGACCCATGACCTTTGGTTTTCTTCTCATATATGGCGCACAATATATCCTCAATCTTCCATGTGGTGCTGAGATCCTCTAGCTCTTCCTCATGGTTTTCAAAGACCTCTCTCTCAGCTACTGACATCTTCTTTTTGTTCATCATATACTGGTAGGGTTGTTGGTTACACGTCACACCTGCTTTCCTTATAATTTCCCTGGTTTGTTGATCATCCATCATGATGGGGTCCATTTCTTCCTTCTTCTAGCTACTCTCCAGAGCCTTCTCCATATCTCAAATATTCCTTAGTGCTTCCCCCAGTTCCCCCATGTGCATAGAGTGATCTAGTTGTCTGATTCCATGGTCATCACACCTTTATCATGTAATAAGATCTTGATCAATGTGTAAAGTGACCTGATGTACCTCCCTCTAGGTCCCTTAAGAATTCTTTCTCTATAGCAGCATATGAATTCATTGTATCTACTGCAAACTCATTAATAAACCCTACAATAATATTGTCTAACCAAAAATCTACTGCACGTGTAAATTTATTATTAACCCTTTCCAAATACACAACATTCTCAATAGTCCACTCTACAGGTATAATCCGATTCTTGGGATGAGTATCCCTCAACTTCAATATACACTCTTGCAATAACTCTAGGAAATAACAAAAAAATGCCTCATGCAAATCAGTAAACACATACCTCTGTAAATACTAGCATAGTGTATACCTGGAACTTTTGTTATCTTTTTTCACAAACTCTAGCTTCTTTGTCTCCAACCATATTCCAATCTCTTGCTTCGTAGGATTCCATGACCTAAACATCCATTTTTACCACTGCATCTTCTTCATCAAACCCCTCCTAAGTTGTTCTTCTGAGTTCCAACTGGCAATGGAACCATTTGTTGGATGTAGCGGATAACCCAACTTCTACCTTAGTTCTCCAACAAAACCCTTTTCACCATCAACCCTTTTGGTAAAATAGAAGGCTACACCATGCACAGAGTGCACAATGCATTCTCACCTGAAATGGCTTATGGGTGATTGCATGACCCAAGTGTCTGCAATCAGGGAATGGGTTGGGGATGTTCCACTTCTTCCACTCTTACTTTAACATGCATTCTACCATAACATTCATCATATCTACTACTTTATCCATTCAATAACATCTATTCTGCATAATTATTCTAGTGCACGTTGTAAATAAACCCTAAAAGATGCATTCATCTAACCATTTATTCAATATAAAGCATATAAAATGAACAAAACACAAATAAAGACACTATTTTATCGTGGTTCACCCCCTGGGCTACGTCCACAAAGATCTTCTGCTTATTTATTGTTCTTCATCAAAAAGGTCCTCCGTTGAATGCATTACATCATAAGTTATGAATGGTGAGGATGACCAGTGTCAGACCAAGTTCCAAAGCGTGCAACCTAACCCTCAGTTACAACTCAATCACTTGACTCCATATGAGCTCTGTAACTCTCAACAACACAAATACTTAGACTCAGAATCAAAAATATGCTCCAAAAATAGGTTCTTCCCAATGATTATACATACATTTCCACCCCTAGCTACCTCTTACATTCTTTATTTATACTACAAAATATGGGTCAAAACCATTACATTGAAAAAAAACCTAATTTCTAAGTGGACTTCACTTGTCCACTTTCTAACTTCTTGTGTGTATTTAGTCTTCGATCCAAATCTTTCTTTCTTTAACTCTATGCTGGTCTTCCTTCTTTCCTGGCATGCTACTTCTATTTCCCTTATGTCACATTTGTTTTCCTTCTTTCCTAGTGTGCATTGCTTCCTTAGTTTATTCTACCTCACTCACTACATTAAACCCCAAAATTTCTTGCTCCAACACTTCTCTTGACTGGGAAGTGTGGAGGCACCCCCGTAGGTGACGTAACAATATTTTTGTTCTCTTATACAATCTGCTTTTGTTGGATAGAAAGGTCTTGGGCCAAGACAAGTGTGATTGAAATGTCCTTTTATTCACCTTTTAACTAGATCATGAAGAAGCTAAACTTTGAGGTATGAGAGATTACTTTGTGGCACTATTTTTTCGGGACAGTATTCAGGACTACCTTTGGTATCCTGTAGAGATGACCCCCCATAGTAACAATGACGTTATGGGATCAAGACTCATAAACAACATGACTCTTCCACATATATGGATGGCCTACCAGAACATCACAGACTTCCAATGGGGAAACATCACACAATACCTCATCCTTGAAGGGCTTGATGCCATAGGATAGGTGACATTGTTGGCTGACATGAAGATCTTGACCCTGGTGAAGCCACCTGATCTTGTATGGTTGCGGGTGTGGTGTTGTTGAAAAATCCAACTACTTGACGAACTCTGTTCAGATTAGCTTATTTTGGATTTTTCTATGAAAAATAAAATGCAATGGGGTCCCCTTCACCCACGTCTTTGAATGGAAGAGGCACTCCCCCTCCTCAAGATCCTCTGGTTCTTCTAGTTGGGTTGGTGTGGTCGCGACAGTAGCAGTGAGTTCTACATCAATTATTTGTCTCCTTTTATTATTGTCTGAATAAGATTTTGAGTTAGGGCTCGACTCTGTTTCTTTAAGATTGACCATCAATGACTGTTTTAAGAAAATTCATTTATGTTGTGCCTAGGGATTTTTTGGAAGTTGCACCACTTCCCGATGTCCTTTTTCATCTTCCCATTACCATTATTCTCTTGCGGCTTGGACTAGTGGTATTGAGGTTGGTTATTTTGTGAGTTAGGGATTCCTTTACCATACATTTGTTGTTGTGGATTTTTAGACTCAAATTCTCGCTTGTTCTACTGCTTAAATTTCTGCTCGATTTTGAAAGCATATTGATAAGAGGCTCTCAGTGATGAAATGTCTAGAAATTCCATTTCGGTTTGGATGTACCTGTGTAGATCCCCGTAGTATTTTGGAACTAGATTCCACTTAGATTCTTTGATACCCATCTTGGTGCGCAAGGTATGGAAGGTATTTGTGAACTCACGCACTATTTGGCCCCTCTCTTGATGCATCATGGTCCATCTCATGTATTGGTCATCATAGTTTCCAAAAGGGTAATATTATTCCTTGACCGCATCCATAAAAAAAAACCAAGTGGGCTTGACCCCAAATATTTCAAACTCCTCTGTGGAATTTTTCTCCCACTAAGTTTCCAACTAATGTTTGACATGGGGGAGAGCCTTAAGGATAACAAAAGTGATATTTTCTCTATCGGAAAAATTGTGAGCATATAAATAACCTTCTAGAAAATTTAACCACTTTTATAAAGAATCTGCATCGATCTGACCTTCAAATGTGGAAATATTGAAATTAATTTGTACCTTGAATGGGGCAGCATCTCCAAAGTGACTTCTTGATGAAGACGGGCCTACTATTATTGGCAATCATTGAAGGATTTGGGAAAAATTCTCCAACATCTCATTCCTCTATTGCACAAAGGCTTTTGAGAGAAATAACTTGGTGGGATCTTTTTCTCTAGCATCTCTCTTTTATTCCACCATGGGAGGCCACTTGGGCAAGAGAGAGAGGATTTCCTTAAGAGAAACTAGCTCGAGACCCAACTCTCTATACCCTGACCTCATCGAGGACATGCTCTAAGAAATGACTAGTAGCCTGCTCTGATACCACTTATCCAAATTATTTTTTAGAATGAAATTAAGGTGAAAATATAATAAGAAAACACAGATATATTGTGAGAAACATGGAGATACAGTAATGCACAATTTTCATTAATGACAAAAATGTACAGAGACTATAAAAATACAGAGTGAATGAACTCGCTAGAATGGTGGTGTCTTATCTCTAAGAAGTAATGTGATGGCTAAACTCATTCATAAGAAGAATATGATTTTTACAATGAGGATCCAAAGGCCATTTTAACATAAATTAAATATAAAACCCTAACCCCGGAATATGAAACACCAAAAGATTTGTGGGCCCCGATGGGGGTAGTTGATACATCAACTTCCCAAGGGCACGAATTTTGCATACGATCTTTGCTTGGGGCGCACGATAGCTTGTTGGAAAGGTATATTTGAGGACTACACATGTTGTCATCACACTTTGGATAAAACCTATAGTGTGATTTCTCCATGTTCAAAAAACATTGTTTCGGGCCTCAAAATGAAAAAATGGCCCCAGAAGTTTAGGACCCAAAAAATTGTAGAAAAATAGCCAAGGTGGAAACCCCTGTTTTGAGCGAGTGGAATAGGTGGGTGGCCATCGATTTCCACCTAGATCACCTATTGACCCAAGGAATGTTCCCCCTTCACTATTCCCATTCCATCAAGTTACACCATTATTTTATCAGGGTTTTTAACACAGGTGACTAGAATTCTGAGATGTGTTTCTAGAACTCTAGTTTCTCAAAAATGGAGTCTTTCATTTTCATTTTTTGTTTCCTTCAAAATTGAAAAAAATATGTGGGTATTCCTCCTACATAGTTTCTTCGTGATCCCATGTTTCATCTTCATGACCATAGCAAATCCATTGAACCTTTACCATCCCTATGGGAGAACCTTGAATTTTCGGTCCAGGATGCGTACTGGTTCTCCCCAGATATCCCCTTTGTTTTCCACCTTGACCACAATCCAATCAATTATGTGGTTAGAGTCAAGAACATATTTATTTAATAATGACACATGGAAAACATTATGCACTCTCATGGATGCAGGAAATTCTAGCTTGTATGCAGCTAACCTTACCTTCTCTAAGATTTCAAAAGACCCACAATATCTTGCTGACAACTTTGGGCAGCAACCCAATCTTAGAAAAAATCTTTTTTCTTTCACTTTTAGAAAAAACATATTCTCACACTTTAAAATCTCTAAAAAAAAAAATCTTGTCTGCATAACTTTTCTACCTATCTTGGGCAGCCTTTAAATTCTTCTTGATCCTTTTCATCTGCTCTTCCAATGAGCTATGAATTTTGAAAAGAGTTCGATTCCTCTAAGCCATCTTGTTGACGGGATATTTCCCCCATGATTTTAGGTTGAAATCACAGCATTTCAAGACTATATAGATAAGATAGAGATATTCCCTCTAGGACAAACACATAAAACTAAAAGAATAACTACTTTATTAGGATACATTAGGGAAGGAAGAGGCAGAAAGTGTGCACCTTAATTCTCTCATTTGATGTCTATCCCACTCCTTTCTTTAGACAAGCTTCTAATCCTTTGTTGGAACCAACCTGCAAAATGGATACAATACAAGGGCTGCTACGAAGTTAGTTATACGATCATAGGGTATACATGTCATATATCATATTCAAAGTAAACTTAATAAACAAAAACATACAATGAATACAAGATAGGAGGGAAAAAAAATAATCTATTAACACCAAATCAGAAAGGTAAGTTACAACTTTATCGCTCCTTTGGCACTGCCTCGAAGCCAATTGTCTAGGTTCCTCCAAGAATCCCTCAATCAACAACTCAACCACTATAATATTCCTTATATCACTCAAATAGGGATTAGGATACACCCTATGTCCATATATATAGGAAAGAGGTGCTGGAAAAGGAGTTTCCAAATAAAAAAGGGGTGTTTCTCAGAGGATTATAGGAAAGGGAGGTTTTCTAGATACTGGCAACATAAAATTGCACCAAGAGACCTGACCTCTCATTAGCCCTCAATGGTGATTTTATCTCTTCCCCAATAGGTTGGGTGAGTTGGATTCCATTGTTTACGAGCATGGTGACTTTGGGGAATGAGCCCAACCGAAAATCCCACCCGAAAACATGGAATTATTTTATTTTTTTATGATTTTTTAGGGCATCTGTGGATTTCAAGATGGAGAGTCACAGATGTCACGTGTTTCACTAAGGAAACACATGATATTCTCATAAGGCATGTTTTCTAAATGATTTTGGAGAGGCAATTTGGGAAAATGTCTAGAAATCTTTGGGAAATGGTTACGCCATGGAACAAATGCATAGGTGTGGCATTTTGTGCTATATCATATTCCCCCTAATGTGTGAGGTCAAAAGGGAAAAATGATGGCTGAAATACATTATAAACTCTGAGAGGCGAGGATGCATTGAAGTAAACCTGAAATTTCCTGAACAACTAATTCAAGAACAATAAGCATTAGCAAAGACCAAACAAGACTTTTTCTTCCCAAGTTGGGAATACCCATTCTCAGGAGTGATATAAGCATGGATGCCAAAGAAAGTACATTGTGGATCCATGGTACATATAAAAGTATGATTAATTTCCATGGCCATGAACAATACACAGTGGATCCATGTGATAAATATGCAGTAGCGAGCATGGCCATGAAGAATACAAAGTGGATCCATGTCAAAGTAGATCATAGCCACAAATAGATACACGGTGGGACTATGTATCAAGATCAAGAAAAGAGGATATCTAGAACCAAGATAATGAATAAGATGATCCTCTGCAAGTACCAATGTCTATGAGGTGGAACCATATGAGTCAGGAAAGAGCAATAAAGATGTGGTGCTCGTACTTCACCCAAAGTCTTTACAATGATCTGTCGTGGTACAAGTCTACACTATGTGAGTATATGAGTCGCAATCGAACATAGTAAGACATAATTTGATTATCGATCATTGATGTATACCATTAACAAATGTGATATAACCCATTAATGATGATTATGGGCATCACGATACAACAATACAATATAAAAAGTGTGAATAAATGAGTTGGCATCGAGCACCTGGTAGAATATATAGAGCAGGGGACATTGATCTACTCCCACTGTCAATAGTGAGGGAACCTGCCAGTAATGACTGTAGGCCCCAAGGTACCAAACATAACTCTAGATCCCTCTCCTAGAGAAAGATGTGCTGAATTCGATGGGAAGAGATCCACTAGAAGGAAGGAATTAAGGTATCCTCCATCATCCAACATGAGGGGTGGCCGAAGGCCAAAGATTTGGAAGAAATCGGACGAAGAGACAGGTACTTGTGATGATGAGATTGATTCGAGGAGTCCAACTTGCAAGGTCAGAGAATAATTTTAGAATGGCCAACTCAGGTTGAAACTTTCCCTTGAATAGAATCACAACACATTATATGACATAGGCAGCATGGACTATGAACTGGGATACATTTGATATACCGAAGGCATCAACAAATGCTCCATATGGTTGGAAGAATAACTAATCGGGGGAGCTAAAACTCAAAAATGAGAAAAAGTCTCCTAAATCCATACTAACCCAAAATTATGAGATAATGACTCAAGATTGTGCTTTGTTCAAAGGAGATAAGGTTGTTGCCAACAAAAGAGTTAGACGCTTTCCCCCCTTCTTTTTTGTTTTTTGATTTTTTTTTGTCTTTTTCATATTATTAAAGCCTGAAAAGGAATAAAATCATGTTATAGTACAATGGAGGAAACGAGTGTCGTGGGAAAGAAAAATAGTTACAAGGCACAAGGAACATATCTATGCTCAATGCAAGGAAAACATGTGTAGGATAAGGACACTCAAGGAATTTTTCCTTCAATGTTAAGGTGTCAAGTTGTAAAGGCATAAATTGCAAGGCTGGGAATTGATAGGAATGCATAAGCAATGGGTTCAATAGCGACATCTTAAAGCTGGCATGAGGCCTAAAAGCGTGAGAAGTCCATATGTAATGAAATTACAACTCAATTGTAGGAAGTAAACCTCCCATGGATGTCTTTTTTATAATATTAGTCTCCAGGGCCTGAAAAAGAATAAAATAATACCAAGGAGAACTCTTCTAGCCAATACTGGACCAGAGTATTCCTTTTTCATACATAGTCAGTTCGGTCCAAAAAAGGGTTAAACTTATACAGAAAATACGTCTCTTAAAATCTATTTTACAAGTGTGACAGAGACAAGATCACTCGGCCATCTTTTCATATTTAAGGAGTCTGAAAAGAGCTTAACTATGGACCCCCTCATCCTTTTTAGTAAATTTAGTCTCATGAGCCCAAAAAGATTTAAAACAAAACTGAGGAGAACTCTTCTACTCAGTAGACTACATTATACATTTTTCGTAATTAGTCTATTCGGTCTGAAAATGGGGTAACTCGACAATATTTTCAATTTTAAGGGGTCTGAAAAGAGATTAACTATGGGCTCCATAATGTTGTTGTGAGAAGCATATGAAGGATGGAGTCTCATGGGTAATGTCTAGAACAAGATAGAGTAAGAAGCATGAATTTCATACACAATGTCATAGCAAGAATAAATATGAATCCCAAGCCTAACAAAGATCTTGCAGCATAGGCGCCAGAAGACAAAGGGATTCTAAACTAGGATGCCCATGTAAGGTAGGCTCTACCACATGAATTACGACACTTCTAAATAGTAGAGAAGGTTCTACGTTGCAACTTAGTGGGTTCCATCCAAAGGCCAAATGAAACATGAAACGGATAATGCAAAAATGCATGAAGGGGAAAATATAACCTATATTCTAGTTTCGAGATCATTACCTGTCAGAACGGATCGACACATAACAAAAAATGTACCAAATAAAAATGTCTCCAAAGTCCTGTATATAAGACCAAAAACAATTACCCAGAAGTTAATAACTCCATTATAGAAACCTATGATAAATATAAGTATTAAGGGATATGGAACTCAAAAACAAGAAACCCTAAAAATACAATATGTACAGAGGACCGCACATCCTTGCATCTTATGCATAGTAGTGCTCTAGGTAGAGCCCATTTCTAGGCTCAAGCCAAGGGTTTTGTTGGTAACCAACCAGTAAATCTTCAAGTTCAGGAGGAGGTCAAATATCTGTAATCATAGCTTCAAGGATGGCCTCATCTAAATACAAATCAACATCCATGAAACCAAGGCCCAACAGCTCACAAATAACAAGGCTTGAGGTCTTACAAAAAACAAGATCAGACTCAAGAGGAAATTCCAAATTACTCATTCCAATAGGGGGAAGCAAGGGCTCCCATGCCCCCATTGGATAAAACATCTGATCAATTGTCAAGACCTTGTCTCAAGAAGGAGAACATAAATATAAAGGGTCCTTATTAGGAGCAATTGAATAAGATGCCACATAATTCACTCATGGCGGGGAAGAGTCTAATTGAACACTAGGAACACACAAAGGGGAAACCTGAGGTAAAGCCAAACCTATATGGTGATTATCAAATGAAATTTGATCAATAGTGACAATGCTTTCGCTATGAGGGAAATGCATCACACAAAAGAGTGTAGACACCACAACATTCATCACATACACATAATCACACCCAAGAAGCAAATTAAAGTCTAAAGGGCCTAGAACCACTAGCATATCGAATAGGATAGTATTCCCACCTAACATGATAGGAATCTAAGGAATAATCCCCAAGCATTCACTAGGTCTTATGTCGAAAGCCAATAACTCACTGATAGCTGACACAAGCTTAGGATAGACCAAATCTTTCCAAGACAAGGATGATAAAAGACTTGCAGAGGATCCTTCATCTACAATAGCTTGGTGAATTCCTAATTTATTAATTCCAACCATTATCTGGAAGGGTGCAGAAGAAGGAAGTAGAGACTCTATAAGGTCATTCCAATCAAAGGAAACCATCCTAGGACTTGGAAGGAGCATACTCATGTACATTTACAAGGGAAATTGGGCTTACATCCTGCACATATAGGATTCTCAACCGTATTAGTACCCTGAGCATGACCTGTTGTGGCTAGTGGGTTGTCCCCAGCATGACTAGCAGAGGTTGGTTGCACGTCTCCAACATGTCTAGCAGAGGTTAGTGACAAGACTCCAACATGACTCATAGAGGTTGTTGACTCGATGCCAGTATGATTAGCAGTGACTGGAATTTTTCTCCCAAAATGACTCATAGAGGATAGTTTCATTCCCCCAACATGACTAGCAAAGGCTGGTGACAGGAATCCAACATGACTCGTAGAGGTTGGTAGTTGATCTCCAACATGAATTGAAGAGGTTGGTGATGTTTTTCTAGTATGAATAGAAGTGACTAGTTGCTTTTCTTCAACATCACTCATAGAGGTTGATAATGAATCCCCAACATGACTAGTAGAGGTTGGTGATCGAATTCCATTATGACTCATAGTGACTAGACTTGCCCTTCCATCATGACTAGCAGAGGTTGGCCGCTTGCCCCCAGCATGACTTGTAGAGGCTGGTGATAGGTCTCCAACATGACTAGCATAGTTTGGTGACTTATTTTTCTTATTATTCCTCTTCATATTCCTTTTAGACTTCTGGTTACTAGTAGCTGGACTTTCACCAAAAGAGGGAGAAGGAGGAGAAGTAGACTCTACAGTTGTATAAGGTGAAGGATCAAAATTTGTACACTACCCCTGACATAAGGTGCTTATATGAGAAGTTTCAAGAGCATTTGGGACATTCAGATTGGTCCACAACCAAACTGATAATCCTACATTCAAACCAGGAATGTTCAAAGTGGCAATTAAGGGAGCACCAATGTTTCCAAAGAAAGGAAAAGCACAAGAATCCCCTTGGGAAGGGGTCCCTTGGTTAGTATCCTTGAGAACTTTGGCCATATCATTCTCATGCATAGGTTCGTCCCTTGTGGGATTGTTCATGTCCATAAAAGTCTCACACACTGACTCTGGTGAACCAGTGGTATAAAAACCCATGCCTTCTAGAAGGTGGCTCCATGCTTTTAAGAGAAAGGCCGGGGATCCTTCCCGACCAGCGGAGTGGTTGGTTAACGACCCTGAATCAATGATCCAAAAGTGCTGACACTGAAACAACCTACCAACTACACAAAGAAACACTCCAATAAAAATCCATAAGAGAAACATCACAAAGAAGCAACTTTTCCAAATCTTCATCCTGGGTGGATTAGGTCCTGAGTCTAAGGCAATGAAAAAGTTGAAAGGGACCTTCCATATGAAGGCACAGGTTGATTAATTCATGTGGACCAATGAATGGAGTGAGAATCATTTATGTCGACCTCCACTAACCATACTTATCCAGTGAAAGCACCCACAATTCATGGGGAACCCTCCAGCAATACTGAAAAGTGTGATACAAAATCTATCTCAGGTACCATGGCAAGCCCCCACGGTCACCTCTGAGATCCTTAGGAAAATCCACTAAGGTCACCAACTTTCAGTCAGCATCTGGGGGGTACATTTGAAAATCGGGATCAAACGTATGGGTAGGGTAACTAATCTTGAAGCTCTTCTAGAGGACTTTCTACAAAAAGGGCCAATGTCACTTCAGAAAATCTCAAACTAGGTCTGAAGCTCCAGAGGAATGATGCCAAGAGGGCCAGTATCACTTCAGGAAAACTTCAACCAGGTTCAAAATTTGTAGATGACCGACGCAAAATGAGTCAGTGTCACTTCAAAAAAAACCCCCAATATATGATCTATCCACTATGCTTAGTCAAGCTTCAGAGGGGAAATCTCCTTGGCTCTCCTTCATGTGACCTTGCGTTTAGCTCATTTGTTAGAAGAGGATTTCATCTATAGTCAAATGAGATTTTTGTTAACAATCTGTAAATTTTGTCTGGATGATATAAAATGACAGAGGTAATTGTTTCAACCTACTTTAGATATGGGGACTAGCCTGCTCAACTCAGAGAGGGCTCTCTCATGTCACTTGATATTTCTTTGGCAATTGGTGGCTAGATTTGGTTTGTTTTGGGGGTTTTTATAACGTTGCTGGTAAGGAAGGGGAGGGACACTTAGGGATATGGAGTCGAAAGAGAATAAAACAATGGTAGGCCATTAGAACTCTCCAAAGGATAAAGGCTAAATGAGTCAATGAATCTGAGTTGTAAATTGAAATTTGCAAGGTGTAAGAAGAAAGGGGAAAAAAAATAACTGCATCAGAGCATTATTCAAATGAATTCTGAATTAGCTAGGAAGAGAATCACATGGTTTAAATTTCTTAAGTCCAGAGCATGATAAGATGAATTTCATACCTTTGACTATCCAATTTAAACAACAGAAAATGAAAATGGAATTGAATTACACAGGAAATACATACAATGAAAGGAGACAAAACTCATATCATCCTCATTAGAATATTTTCGTAGAGATTTCAAAAGATCTTCTGCATATATATTCAATTCAGCTCTGGAACATTATAGAGTTCTCCTGCTACAATGGCAGGCGCCTCTCCAGTCAGTCCAACCATTCATTCATCATTTTAATAGTATATATAGATAAATTACATCCGATATTCAAAACGAATCGTCTTCCCCAACATACCAAAAATAGACATCAGTTACAACGAAGGAGTAACGTATAACAACTGTACTCCTATTTTCTAGGGGATGTTACAATCAAAAATGACATATTTGATATTTTCGCTTTGAATGCCACATGTCTATATTATTACAAAATTTTCTGAAACATACTTAATTTAACCTGAAATCTATTTCAAATTAGCAATCTCTTCCTTTAGGGTGTCGAGCCAAGCAGGTTTGTTTTCTCCAACACTTTCAACAACTTTGGCTTTGACCTCTGTCTTCCTTCACTTGCTCCTTTTACCCTTTCTAGCTCGCATGGGACATATGTCTGCATACCCATTGATACTTAAATCCTTCATGATAGGATTTAGTCTAATTCCTTCATCTGACCACGATTCTTCTGCAGGCTTTATATGAAATTTCATTGCCAATATGCATGCAGCAAGATTCTCTTTCTTTTTCAGTGATAATTTTGTTAGATTATTTGAATATCCTGATTCACTGAAGGTCACTGGATCTATCTTCTCCATTTTTTCTGGTTTACCTGGAAGAACAAGCTTATATCTTTTAGCTACATAGGAATTAGATGGACGATTAGATTTCTGATTACCCCGTTTTGGATTAGAATGTTAATCACCCAAAACAGAGTAATATCACTCATGTTTTGAATGACATTTGTCATTGAGTTCCAATCATAGGTTACTAATGAATGTCCTTGCAGGGATATGACTTATCGTGTTCGGCCTCTAAGTTCAAATGATGAGCCTTCGAATCGGTTCTTAGGTGGGGCTCACTTGGTATCACACGGATGAAAAGTACTTGGACAAGTGCCTCAAGGTGATTTGACTAGCCATCAACCTTCCTTTTCCACATGCGATCCTTAGATGTGATACATTCAATGATATCTTAACACGTGACATCAGGGCATAATTGAGCGGTTTCGATCTTAACCACTTTTCCCCCTGATATGCGTCTGGAGGTGCAACATAGCTTTGACACAAAACCGTGGTATCTGCATCAGCTCGCTTTCAAGATTTTAAACTCCGAGCTAGTTCTGGGCCCAATACGCTCTATGACTATTGATGGACAGTGCCCACAACCTGCAATCCGTCAGATCCCATCGATTTCATATCTTCGTCATATTTAGCCCTGTCCGCTATATGTAGTTACATCCTACCAATCTATCACTCCTCCATACCAACTTAGCCTCCTGCTAAGTCCCGAGGCTGGAACTCCATATGAGAATTTTTACACTGATAACATAGGCTCCAACTAGGGATGTTATCCTCCCTACAAGGTAGAAAATAAAAGAATACAATGTGCCTTATCCATTAGAGATTCTCTCATAGAAAGTGTGTGCCATGCTCTAACCATGGAGACTGAACATCGGATATACCCCTAAAATCTAAATGAATACTTTATTTGGAAATCTAAACTTGAAAATGCTTGATCATCAAGCTTATTCGCACCTACCTATCCTAATCTGCTGAAACGAAATGTCTTTCAAGTGAAATGAAAATTTCAATGCAGTCATGCCAGCATTTTATCCACTTCTTGTTTGATTTGCACGTGCTTGCTTCGAAGCCTGTTCACTAATAACTCATTTGAGAAGTTACATATGAATTTGAATCTTAGAATTTCAAAAATATTAGGATTTTACATCGTTTCTAGCCAATTTTCATAGGGATCTTCCAACACATGCGTAAAATAACAACCATGTATCATTTCTTCCACCTCTTTCTTGTTTTCAGGTGCTTTACCATGTCGATTCTCATCAAGAGGCTGAAAAATCTGCTAAGACTGTTGTAAATAACAACCTTTTGAATCGAAAGAAAGTTCTAACTGAAATGAAACTTCTAGTATAAATCAATCCATATCTGATGCTGACATTGATTCTTCATATTCTTCATCCCTAAGCTTACAACCCATCATCAACTATAGATGCTTATTTTTAGGATTTTTCATATAACATACCACGGGGTCATGAAAATCGTGAAAAATCATTTCTTCTTGATGAATAAGAACAGAAAGAAAGGTTTTCTTCACAAGTGTTTGTTTCTCTACTTCTTTTGTTATGAGAACATTTTCAAATGAAATGCCAGCAATAGGTTTGTCTACCTTTTCATGCATATCAACCAAAACATTCGTGCATTCTTGAACATATTTAAATATGACAGTCATATCCTGTGCGTCAAGGTAATCTTCTTGTTCATCAAACAATTCTATTTTGGTTTTATTAATCTTCTGGAAATTTGCTTGAGGACTGTTATTTTGACTTTCAAATGAATGAAGGGGAATAAGTTATTGTTTGCAATATTATTGTAGATGTGGAAAACTAATAGCCGGAACTATTTCACATTCTAGAGTTCTCATGGATGCATTTTCAAAACCATGGTTTGCCAAGGAATCAAATAGAGCAACTACCTCCTCATTATCTTCCTGCATTTCTAATTAAAAAGTGGTATACGTCGTTTTGTTGCTTTCCTGAAGCTCTATGTCATTTGTTTTTCCATTCCTTGAAGCTTCCATAAATGCAGTTTCAAGATCCGCATCCACGTCTAGGCCACTTAGGAATTTGACAATCACATCATTCATAGGTGAAGAAAGACAACTTTGAAACACGTTGTCTTGCTGGAATTCTTGTTGAATCTCTTCATCAAGTTCAGGAGAATGAAGGCGACCTTTGACAATAATCCCTTGATCAAATTTCTCTATTTTCTCATGATTTGCTTTTAACCATTCAAAAGAAGAAAAACATAATGGGAGATATTCTTCACTTGCAAGTCTACTGCTCTCTTCAAATTTAACATCATACCAGGAGGGTTTCTGATCTGAAACATTATTGACACTTTATTTGAGCACTTTGAAACAAGCAAACGATAATGGAAAGGTTCTTATTTCTGATTTAGGCATTGCTTTATTTCCTTCATTTCTGTCATATGCACATTTTTTCATTTCTTTGAATTGTTGAACATACTCATTTTCATATTCATCTTCGACCAATGGTTGCACTTCCTTGTCAGTTTGTTCCAGTGAATCTATGTGATTTAGCATCAACACACATTCCTTTCCCTCAATGATGATGATCCGAAATTGTATCCAGAAGCCTGACAGGGCTTGAAAAATGCTCAAAATGAAAGTGCTCAGAATCTGATGAAACCAACGCTATTGCATCTGTCTCCTCTTCCTAATTTTGGGGGTATATTTACTTTTTCAAACGGGCTCCGTATGCGAAAGTTATCGTGTTCTAATCGGAAGCCCAAACAGGTAAAAAGTCAAAGGTCAACTGGTCAAAAAGTCAATGCTGATGACATCAGCATGCTGACTGTGCAGGAGATGATGTGGCACTCTCTAACTGATCATGATTGGGCAGGTTTGCTAACAAGGCAGACATATGGCAGGCAAATGGACCAGTCAATAGCTGACAAGTGGCATTAATTCGTCAAATAGGGAGATGCCACGTGGCCCAGTAATGGGCAGCCACGTGGCACCCAGTCATCAGTTGAAGTGGCATGTTTTTTTTTTAAAAAAAAAATTGGGGGTCCATGGGATTTGAACCCATGACCACCACCAAGCCCAACACCTTAAGAAATGGTCTTTTGCCAATACACCAAATTAT
>JZKD02S1687407.1:946200-965613 GCA_000966675.3 Picea glauca
CTTATGCGCTTCTAATCAATGGTTAGGTCAAAAAGTAATGTAAAGTATTATGCAAAACAGATTAAGCATATAATAATGAGAAAGGACGTTGTGTACCTTGGAATGATCAGGTGAAGTGATAATATGAGTCTGAATACAGGTGATGAAGGGTATAATAATGGAAAAAAGTATGGGCAAAAAGGTACAATATGTGGTCCTAACACGGGTCCGAAAAAGAGATAAAATTTTACCCGGTTGCATTCTCATGTATTTACGAGCACGAGAAAGATCAAAGACTAAGCTCAGTATGCCCCCAGCTTGAAAGCTAGTGGCTTGACTCCAGAATGATCATCAAAGGCTGGAGACATGCCCCACCAAGCTTCAATTCATTCACCGACTTTGAGGTTGTCACCAATTTCTGTGCTAGATGGAGAAAAAGGATACAGGTGGATGAAATGAAGGTTCAAAAATGAGACCTAATGAAAGACTCGACTCGACATCTATGAGATCTGGCGAAAGACTCAACTTGAAGGGAGAGGTGATTGTTTCATTTTTTAACAAGCTTGACACAGGAAAAGAACTATGCTCAAGACCTATGTCTCATTTTTTAACGAGCTTGCCATAGAGAAGAGAAACTATGCTCGTGGATGCTTCTTGATCATGGCTTCCAAGAGGATAACGCCTTGGAAGGATACCATTTCAAGGGACAAAACTTGGTCATGGCCTCCAGGATATCTTCGCTGGATGGAAGATAATCACTCGAGAAGGGACACACATCGAGGGTCATGACAGGGGTAAGGAGATCAGGCTCCAATAACCCTACCAAAGAGATCACCATGTCAACTACCGAATCCAAATCGTCAGAAGTTGAGGTCATGGGAGACAACGCCACATAATTGACATGCAGCGGGGGTGATACTGTCTGTATATAAGAACCAGTTAGGGAGGTAACCCAGTCGGGGTCGATGAATGAAAGTTGATCAATAGTCACAACTCTTCCATCGTGAGGGAAAAATATCACATAGAAAAGGGTGGATACAAGATCTTTCATAGCATACACATAATCCCGCCCAAGGAGTAAAGCGAAATCCAAGGGGTCTCGAACTACCATGACATTGATAAAGATAGTTTTCCCTCCCAAAGTTACAGGAAACTGAGGAAGGATCCCTAAAGGTTGACTAGTTCTTCTGTTAAAAGCTAACAGATTTTGCGTAACCGGAACAAGATGAGGACAACCCAAAGCATGCCAAGAAATAGAGGACAAAATACTAACGGAAGCACCTTCATCTATCAGCGTTTGAGGAACGTCCCGACCACAAACCTGTACTGTAATCTGGAAAGGAATGTGGGAAGGAAGATGAGGTCCAATTAGCACACCCCAATCAAAAAGGATGGCCTCATTACTTGGAGGGGGTTTCGCAGGAGAAGGAGGAATTCCCCCCGGCACGATAGAGTCTGTATTAACGAGAAAAACATGGGGAGTATCAGGTTTACTCTCTAGAAGGAGAGTAGGATCGACCGATGATTGGATCGGATCAACCAATGGTGGACTTGGATAAACCACTTTGGCACTCTTCAGAGGAAGAGTGGGACTGACCGAGGAAGGGACTGGATCAATCACTTTGACATTCCTCAATGGAGGAATGGGATCGACCGATGGAGAAACTGGATCAACCACTTTGGCACTCTTCAAAGGAAGAGTGGGACTGGCCAAGGAAGGGACTAGATCAGTCACTTTGGCACTCATCAAAGGAGGAGTGGGGTCGACCGATGGCAGAACCGAATTGACCACTTGAGTTTCATTCTCCAAGGGAAGAATGGGGTCGACGGGTGGAAACAGATCGACTTCTTTGGTGTCACTCTCTTGATGAAGAGCGGGGTTGATCAATGATGGAACTGGATCAGCTACTTGGGTTCGTGGTTCAATCGAGGAGGAAACTAGATTGATCACCTGATCAAATGGACTAATCGGGGATGGAACCGGATTGACCAGTCCATCAACCAATGATGGGTCGGAGGAAATTTTATGATAACCTTTTGGAAGTTTAAGTTTTTCCAAGAGAGAAGAAGCCTCTTCCATGTGAGGAAAAAGGTGAGAGTAATGATCACCTTTACATAACATGCAAGGGAACCTGACAGTTTTCTTCTTCTTACCAACCTTAATGTCACTTGTTAACGGGGTATCATCGGCATGTCCAATCGAGGCCAATGATGTGGAGGACCACATTTCTAATACCTGGGTAAGACCGGGGCAATCCCTCAGAAAGTGGTCACCCTTACAAAGGCTGCAATGGAATTTGGGTTTTGGATTCTTCCTTTTAATCTTGTTGACCTCATCATCACTCCCAGTACTATTAACAGTAACAGGTTTCTTAGAGCCAACATATGATGTTGTTGGGGCCTTTGTCCTTTTCGAGTTCTTCTTCTTCTTCTCTTTCCCTTTCTTCTTCTTCTGATCAACCTGGATACTTGCTTTAGAGCTTTCACTAGGTGAAGAAGGAGAAATAGAAGGATACTTAATGGGCGAAGAAGGTGAAAATTCGATGTGAGGTTGATGTGTGGATGGTGTATTGACATCCAAAGTATTAGGTGCAACTGAAACATTGGGAGGATTCGGGATCACCGGAGTGGGGAACAACCAAACTGGAAATCCAATAGTGAGTCCCAGAAGACTCAGTGTGGCAACATATGGAGGACCAAAGTTTCCAAATGAAGGAAAGGTATAAGGTTCCCCAGAACAAGGGGTTCCTCCATTGGTACCCCCAAGATTCGATGTCATTATCACTGACTCGACCTAAGGTCCACTAAGTAAAACAAACAACACACACTAAGAATCTAAGAAGCAAACAATCAAACAAACCTTCCTACGATGAAACCACTAGTTGGTGATGAAATCCAACGTCACGAGATCAAAATAGGAAGGGGCAGGGATAGAGCGGGTGGATCAGTCAGGTTGGCAACCTGCTTAATGGACTTACACCTTGGTGCAAGCTTCCACATAGTAATTGTGGATTTACCCTCCAAGGAGCCTGAGTGAGTTTGACCAACGTCTGTTCCAGGTACAGTGAGACTTCCCTTCACCGTCACCTTGTGTGATACCCTAAACATTATGGCTACTAAGGTCACCAACTCGTAGTCAGCCCCTGGGCGGGTACAGTCGACAATCCAATCGAAACATATGGGCAGATTAACAAGTCCGAAATCAACTTGAAAGGCTTCCACTCAACATTGTGGGTATACCTTCCAATGACCCCCAATATACGATCCAACCACTACATACAGTTGAACCATGGAGGGATAATCTTCGTAACTCACCCGAATGCAACCTCGTGCTTAACCCCTATGTGAGAGGGGGATCCCTGGCAGACTAATATGACAATTGGATTTAACTCTCCCTACTGCAAGATACTAAGTTTGTTTGATATCTTTGGAAAGTTATCCTTTCAACCTATTCCAAATCCCTACACCTTAAACTAATGTAGGTTTGCTAACAAAGATGTAAAAAGTCTGATAAATTTTAGTTAAGCGTTGATTTTAATGGCTGTTGTTTACTCAGAGGGTGTACGAAAGTGAAACTGATGGAATGATGACTCAATTCCCAAAAATATGCATGAAATATGATAAGCAATCATTTATTTTAATGAATACCTATTTAAGGGAAAGAGGAAGAGGCGTTTTCACTATCAAACACTTGATCAAGAATGCCCTCAATCGATTTTGTTCTCAATCAAATCCAATATAATGCTACAACATTTCATAAATGCAAACTAATATGCAAACTAATCATTAATATGTACTATTTTCATTTGTATGCGAATGATAATCAATTCAATGAAAAATTTCTCCTGCCAACTACCCTTTCAGATCAAGGAGATTCAGACAAGAAAACACAAATTTCGCATAAACAACACACCCTTTTGCAATCAAACAAGAGAAAGAAAATCAAAAACGCAAAAGGAAGGAGAAAGAGATTAGATCAGATGACCTCAAAGAACCAAATGAGAAGAATTACAGACTACAAATGTCCTTCACTAGAGTTCCCTCTCAGTCGGATAGGAGAGAAGAAAGCAGGGGATCGATTTCAAGCTTTCAACAGCAAAAACTCAAAAAGAATGAATAAGGGCATAAAATATGAACAACGAGGTGTTTACTTCTCAGGAGGAATCATGTCAAAGGTCAAAATAAGAATGATTAAATCACAAAACAACTCAGCAAGTGGAGAAATAGGGTTTTTAACCTCAAAAATGCAATTTTTTTAAGGGATTTTGTGAAAACAGGGGTTGGCGCTCTAGTGTAAGGGACACTAGGGAATTATAAAGGTCTATAAAACACTCTAAGGGAGCACTGGTGCCATGCTAACAAGGCATAGGAGCGTTGGTGCCCAAAAACTCACAAAAATGTCAAAAAAACCCAAAAATTCAATCAAATTGTGACAATCAGGCTAAGTGTGATGGGGTAAAGAGTCAATCAGCAAGTGAAATCAGATAAATGGGGTGAAAAAGGTCTAAAAACAATCAGGTAAGACAAGGTCCATGAGGAAAGACAAAACTAAGAAAGTTCTGATTCATTCCCCAGTGGAGTCGCCAGTTTCTGTTGTAGGAAAATCTCCCTGCGGACAGGTAGATCGCCTCTAAGAGCTTGACCCTAACTCTAGACAGAAAATGATTAACATGGACACTAAATTCCTTTCAAATCTATCTAAACTAACACATGAGAAGGAAGGATGACAGAAGTACCTCTTTATCGACGTTTGTCCCTGCACGCTCCGAGTTACACTCCAATCCTTTGCTCCTCGCTGAGTTTTGCAGACAAATAAGATACGACCACTTCCTACTCTATTGATATTAGCTTGAAAATAGATATATCAATTAATGATAAGTTCATGTAACATTAGACACAAAATAGAAAGAAACAGGCCAAGCGTGTCATATTGATGAGAATAACAACAGCAATACTTACAATCGTAGATACGAATGCGACAGCTTCGTCCAGTTCTCTTCGTCTAACCCTTGCCTGAAAGATCCACAAATTGAATGACAACAGCTTCACTGATCACTCTCCTTTGGTTGACTGTGTGTTTCCTCCAAGATCATAGGTTTCATGCTAGAAGTTCTTCCCCCTTTCCACCATCATAGAGCCTGTTTATATAGGTTTAAGAGGAGCTTAACCTCTTGAGTTATCTTTAGAACAAGTTGGGAACTTCCTCCTTAGATCAGGGATCTCTTGATGAAACCAAGAATTCGAATACAACTGCCTCCTAATCTCGAAAGATCCTCCCCTTATTCTCCTCAACGGGCCAACTACTGCCTCAGATTAGGCAGTGCTCCCTTAGAAGGGGCACCAGAGTGTTGTAGCACTCCGTGGTAAGCTATGGGGTAGCGCCAACACTCTCCAGATGAGCAGCGCTCCTTCAGAGGGGGCAGGGGAGCATTATAACGCTCCCTGAAGCCTTGTAGGGGAGCGCCAGCACTCCTAAGGCTGATATAGGGGAGCGCTCCCCCTCAAAACCTTTGTTTCATAGATCTCTTCAGGTGTTAAGAGTTATTTGACTTCAGTAAACCAGTTCTTCTTCTTCAACTCAATCACATGAGGTGTTCTAAGTGTCTCCTTAGTGTTGTCGGCATGGCAGTATGCTCGAACATCGTTTGCGACACTTGTGACCAACTTGCGACACTTGCGGAAGTTGTAAGGAGGATGCGACACTTACGACAACTGAGAGGAACATGCGACACTTATCCAACTGAGTAATTTTGACGTGTAACACCCAAGATACCAAAAATAGACATCAGTTACAATGAAGGAGTAATGTATAACAATTGTACTCTTATTTTCTAGGGGACGTTATAATCAAAAGTGACATATTTGAGATTTTCTCTTTGAATGCCACATGTCTATATTATTACAAAAAAATTTGAAACATACTTAATTTAGCCTGAAATCTATTTCAGATTAACAATCTCTTCCTTTAGGGTGTCGATCCAAGAAGGCTGGTTTTCTCCAACGCTTTCAACAACTTCGTCTTTGACCTCTGTCTTCCTTCGCTTTCTCTTTTTACCCTTGCCAGCTCACATGGGACATCCGTCTGTGTACCCATTGATAATTAAATCCTTCATGACAGGATTTAGTTTAATTCCTTCATCTGACCCCCGTTCTTCTACAGGATTTATTTGAAATTTCATTGCCAATATGCGTGCAGCAAGCTTCTCTTTCTTTTTCATTGATAATTTTGTTAGATTATTTGAATATCCTAGTTCACTGAAGGTCGTTGGATCCTTCTTCTCCATTTTTTCTATTTTACCTGGAAGCACGAGCTTATCTCTTTTAGCTGCACAGGAATTAGATGGACGATAAGATTTATGATTACCCCGTTTTGGATTAGAACTTTAATCTCCCAAAACAGAGTAATATCACCCATGTTTTAAATTACATTTGTCATTGAGTTCCAATCATAGGTTACCGACGAACGTCCTTGCAAGGATACGGCTTATCACATTCAGCCTCTGAGTTCAAATGATGAGCCTTCGAATCAGTCCTTTGGCGACACTCACTTGGTATCACACAAATAAAAAGTACTCGGACAAGTGCCTCGAGTTGATTTGAATGGCCTTCAAACTTCCTTTTCCACATGCGATCCTTGGATGTGACACATTCAATGATATATTAACACGTGACATCGGAGTGTAATTGAGCGGTTTCGAGCTCAACCACTTTTCCCTCGATATGTGTCTGGAGGTGACACGTAACTTTGACACAAAACCGTGGTATCTTCATCGGCCCTCTTTCAAGAGTTTAAACTCTGAGCTAGTTCTGGGCCCGATAAGCTCTACAACCGTTGATCGTCAGCGCCCACGACCTACAATCCGTTGGATACCATCGATTTCAGATCTCCACCATATTTAGCCCCGTCTACTATATGTAGCTCCATCCTCCGAGTCTATCGCTCCTCCATACCGACTTAGCCTCCTGTTAAGTCCTGAGCCTGGAACTCCATATGAAAATTTTTACAGTTATAACAAGTTGGAATTGAGATTCTCCCTACCTCGGACTCCTATGTTTGTTTTCAATAGCCTTGGAGAGTTATCTCTCCAATCCTAATCAAAGGCCCTAACCCTAAACTTGTTTGTGAACCCTAGAAACAAAGTCTAGCACATTATAAGTTTAGTTTTCATAGTAGTGGTTGTTTTTACTCAATGGGTATGCATTCACAATTGATGTTGTTTGAGACTCTTGCAAAAATGAAACTTATAAGAACACTAGAAAATAAAACTTTACACCAATCCTTCAAATCAAAAAGAGTTTCAAGAAATAAAAATGCATGAACAATCCTTCAAACATAAAGATGCAATATTTTTTCCTTTTCTGATGCAAAATGCACAATGCAACTTTCAAGAGAAAGAAAAGAAGAAAACAAAAGGACCTTTTTTTTTCTTATTTTTCTTTTGAAATTCTTTTAAGATGAGAATAAAATGAAAAACTATCCTACTATCTTTTTCTTTTTCAAATAACAATGCAAAACAATGCAAAGAAAGAAAGAGATCTGACTAGTATAAAAACTAAGTTTTTCATTTTCTTTCTATCAAAGAAAAACTGACAAAAGTTGCTAAAAGAAACTATAAAATACACGATTCATGGCCCCTCGACAATGAGGGGGAATTTATTTTCAAAATGCATATCATTTTACTTTAAAATGAAAGATAAAAATAAGCCAAGAATGTTGGGAAACCAAGAGTAAGATATTTTTATTTTTTTGTATGATAAACTCTCATATTTCAACAGAGCAAAGCTAGAAAGGGAATCAAGACAACTCAGGTAACTGACCAAACCAAGCACTAAACACATAAATAAAAAGAGAATTTTTTTAAAAACTCCACTTTAACACAGGTCCATGACTATGTGTAGTGAAACTCATGAATATATGTGGGCTATAGAAGAGAAACTCGTAGATGTACGTGAGTTATAGAACAACAACACATGGATGGCTAGGCAAGTTCAGAAAAATAAAAATCCACTCCAGGAAAGAGGGCTTCATGACCTGAAAACAATTCCTGAGAGGCTAGAAACTCTGTGAAAAAACTCAGAAAACACAACAAGGCAAGCAACAAGCAAGGGACCCTAAACAAACTGAGCCAAACTGGGAGAATTCCCCAATATGGTCGCTAATTTTTTTGACGAGATATTTCCCCCGTGATTTTGGGTCAAAATCACAGCAGATCAAGACTGTATAGAGAAGATAGAGATCTTCCCTCTAGCACAAACACATAAAACTAAAAGAATAACTACTTCGTTAGGAGAAGATAGGGAAGGAAGAGGGAGAAAGGGTGCACCTTAAGTATCTTGTTTTATGTCGATCCCACTCCTTTCTTTCGACGAGCTCTTGATCCTTTGTTGGAACTAACTTGCAAAATGGATACAATATAAGGGTTTCTACGAAGATAGTTATACAATCACAGGGTATACATGTCATATATCATATTCAAAGTAAACTTAATAAACAAAAACATACAATGAATATAAGATAGGAGGGAAAACAAACTCTTCTATTAACACCAAATCACAAAAGTAAGTTACAATCTTGTCTCTCCTTTGGCACCGCCTTGAAGACAATTGTTCGGGTTCCTCCAAGAATCCATCAAGCATAGACTCAACCACTATACTCTTCCTTAGATGGCCCAAATATGGATAAGGATACACCCTATAGCCATATAGATATTAAAGAGGTGTTGGAAAAGGAGTTTCCAGATAAAAAGGGGGTGTTGCTCAGAGGATTATAGGGAAGGGAGGCTTGCTAGATACTGGCAGCATAACCTTACACCAAGAGACCTGACCTCTCCTTATCCCTCAATGGTGATTTTATCTCTTCCCCAAGAGGTTGGAGGAGTTGGATTTCGTTGTGTACGATCATGGGGACATTAGGGAATGAGCCCAACCGAAAATCCCACCCAAAAACATGAAATTATTTTATTTTTTATGATTTTTTAGGGCATCCACGGGTTGCAAGTTGGAGAGTCGTGGATGTCTACGTGTTTCACTAAGGAAACCCGCATAAGGCATGTTTTTTAAATGATTTAGGAGAGGCAATTTGGGAAAATGTCTAGCAAGCTTTGGGAAAGGTTAGGCCATGGCACAAATGCATAGGTGTGCCATTTTATTCTATAACACATCCTTGGCTTTGTGTTTTAGGTGTTGGTTGGTGGTTGTGGTTAAGCCCTCCAAAAATGGCTAATCCCCATGCCCACTCTAACATATGTGGCCTTTGTGAAATCGCAGAATTGTAGAGGGGATTAAGGCACAGTGAGAGGAAATCTAGGGATATTTGGGAATGTTTTTCTGTATACGTGAGAAAATGAGAAAGGTGGAAAAGGGAATTGGAAAGAAGGTATGAGCTGGAATCACAAGCATTTTAGAGGCATATATCAAGTGAGAACTCTCAAATTGAAGCCATTAAGAGTAAGAAAATGCAAATTGAGATTGTTAGGGATAGTAACACTCAAAGGTTGGAGGAGAGAATGAGAAGAATGTGGGACAAAATAGAGGAGAGAATGAGAAGAATGTGGGACAAAATAAAGAAGTTGAACAAGGAAAAAATGTTAGCTAAGGAATACATCGAGTCAATGGCCCCTTCATCATACTCCATGGGATCTTATGGATTGGAATACATGCCAGCTAGGGAGGAAGACAGTGCAGGGAGAATCAATGCATGTAAAGAAGATTTCAATTGGCATCTAGGCATCAAAGGTTGGTGGTAAGAAGGAATCCCTTAATGGGCACGACCCATTTTAGTTTTTAAATGTTCACATGGTTTGTAGATTTGTGTTTTGGTTAAGACAGTTTGTACCACAATTCTCAATTTATATAGAAAACAGTACTTATAAATATTTCTAATTAATTAAGAAAGAAGATACTTATAAATATTTCTAATTAATTAAGAAAGAAGACAGATGAGAACTCTTTTTTTTTATTTTTTTAAGTAAAAAAGTATGTAACAGTGTCTCATTTTATGTAACATTGCAACATACTTTTAATACAAATGTATTCATTATTGGTAAAATATAATAGTAATAAATAACAAATTATAAATGTTTTGTATTTAAATTAATTAAATTTAAAAATAATTACAATTTGGTAAAAAATAACAGTAATAAATAAAATATTATAATTTTTTTATATTTAAATTAATTAAATTTGAAAATAATTGCAATTTTATATGAAAGTTAATTATTTAAATATAAAATAATTAAAAATATTAATATATATATATATATATATATATATATATATAATGTTTGGAGGAATCAACAATTAGTTGGGCACGTGCCTCTTACGCGGCACACAAGGTAAGTGTGGGGGAGTTGAACTCGAAACCTCATAGAACTTCATTTTCACGGCACTTGCCAATTGAGCTGCCCCCGGAACTTCTTTAAATATATTTTAATAATATGTAAGATTTTAAATTATCTATAATGGTGATATTTATTAAAAAAATATGCAACCAGCCATTAATTTGATAAAGCAACCTTTATTTAATTAGATTATTAAATTTTCTTGTATATTTCACATAAATTTAATTAAATTGTTAAACTTTATTTTGCCCTCCATAAAATGACTTTTGAATTTTATTTTGCATACTATAGGTTTAAAATTCTTATAAACTTTTAGTTTTTCAGAAAGGAATGTAACCATGGTTTGGATATTTGATGTTACTAAGAAGTTTTTCAATATATTATAAATATAAAATAATATCATATATTATAAATAAAAAAATAATATAATATTTAAAAATATGTATATTATTTTTAAATATTTTTTTAATAATAAATGAAATTTTAAATTATGTGTAATGGTGATATTTTAAAAGGCTTTGTTTAATTGTTTTAAGTTTTAGGTTTTTTTATGGAATTGAGTGAGATAAATGTGGATAAAATAGCAAATTTATGTTATTTAAATTGCATTTTAAAATGTATAAATGGTTTCAAGATGTTGAAAAAACCTCGAAGTACTTTCTTATATAGTCTTAGCCACTCAAATTTATAGATCCAATCAATTTTCGCTATATTACATCCAAAAGTCAACAAAAAAATATCTAAAAAAAACAAAACATAAAATAGTTAAACTACTACATTTCAAAACATTACATTACCCTTAGAGAGTTCATCATTATTTCATATTAATTAGATGCCATTAATTTTGAAAAATCAAATTTGAAATCTATAAAGATTTGTTTTTTTGTCATTATAAAGATTGAAAAGTATAAAGATTTGTCGCTCTTGGAAAATTATAAAGATTTGACTTTGTGGGCAATCTACATCTTACACGGTTTGAAACTTTCTATAAAGATTGTTTTTTTGTCATTATAAAGATTGAAAAGTATAAAGATTTGTCGCTCTTGGAAAATTATAAAGATTTGACTTTGTGGGCAATCTACATCTTACATGGTTTGAAACTTTCTATAAAGATTTGTTCTTTTGTCATTATAAAGATTGAAAAGTATAAAGATTTGTCGCTCTTGGAAAATTATTTTGTCATTATAAAGATTGAAAAGTATAAAGATTTGTCGCTCTTGGAAAATTATAAAGATTCGACTTTGTGGGCAATCTACATCTTACACGGTTTGAAACTTTCTATAAAGATTTGTTTTTTTGTCATTATAAAGATTGAAAAGTATAAAGATTTGTCGCTCTTGGAAAATTATTTTGTCATTATAAAGATTGAAAAGTATAAAGATTTGTCGCTCTTGGAAAATTATAAAGATTTGACTTTGTGGGCAATCTACATCTTACACGGTTTGAAACTTTCTATAAAGATTTGTTTTTTTTGTCATTATAAAGATTGAAAAGTATAAAGATTTGTCGCTCTTGGAAAATTATAAAGATTTGACTTTGTGGGCAATCTACATCTTACACGGTTTGAAACTAAGAGTAAGTTTAGCCATGAAATTCCAAGTATGGAGCACTTAAATGATTAAAATATATTTCATGGTGGGAGGTGGATTTGAGTGTTTGACATGGTGGGTTGTAGAAATCGAATTCACACCGATTTTGAATTTACAAAACTCAACTACTTTTGAAGAGTCAAGCCACGCCTCTTTGAGTATTTGAGTGGATACAAAGCTAAACTTGACTTGTGTAATCGAATTCCCAACTAATTTTGTAAAGTCACTACTTTTGTAGAGTCAAGCCAACCCACTCTTTGTCGGTACCTACTGGTCTGTTTGCACTTTTAATATCTCCAATCTTCTCTTACTTTTCAACCAAAAAATACAAAACTCAACAACTTTTGAAGAGTCAAGCCACGCCACTCTTTGAACGTTTGAGTGGATACAAAGCTAAACTTGACTTGTGAAATCGAATTCACAACTACTTTTGTAAAGTCAAGCCAAGCCACTCGTGTCGTTACCTTGACTACTTTTGCAGAGTCAAGCCAAGCCATTCGTGTCGTTACCTTGATTATTTTGGTAAAGTCAAGCCATTCGTATCGTTACCTTGACTATTTTGGTAAAGACAAGCCAAACCTGGTTACATACTCGTCTATTTGAATACTTGTGGTTACTTACTCGTCTATTTGAACTTTGAATATTTCCAATTGCAGATCAATTTGAAAGGTTATAATTCAAATGGAAGGGTTAACGAAATTAAAAGAATTAATGTTTTCAAATTCAAATTAAAATGAAAAAAAAAATCATCCATAAAATGATTATTTTATAATTTATTTATTGTAAAAAAAATTAACTTTTAACTTGTTATCCACACATAACTTTTTAATCATCAAATTAAACTTTTCAATCATCAAATAAAATATTTAATGGCCAATTAAATTAATGAATATCTTTCTTTTAATTAAATTTGTACTATTAATTACTTTCTACTAATAATAGTAGTGGGAGGGAGAGCAATTATAATATTATATTAATTTTTATAAATACTTTTAATTTTAATTTTAATTTTAATTATGAATTTATAAAATTTATAANAAATTTAATTAAAAATGAGATATTTTATTTTTTATTAAATTTTATTTAATAGAAAAAAGTATAATAAAATTTACATAAATTTATATTTTTACATAACTATAAAAAAAAAATCAATAATAAAATGAATTTATTCTTTCAATAACTTAATAAATGTATATTTCAATAAAAATATTAAAAAAATAATAACTACATGCATGCACATGTTCTTAATTATTATTAAAACAAAATTTATTCTTCAAATAAAGATAAAAAAAAACTAATAACTCATGCTATAATATTAATATAGAAGTCTAATAACCAGCGATCAAAATTGAAGTTGTCATTATTGAGTCTTCTAGTGTGTCATAAAAGAGTTGTAGTTGGGGAAAACTCTTTTAGGCATCCCTCCAATACACACTGAATTTTTTTCCATATTTTAAAGTGACTACAAAACCACTACTTTATATGAGATATATTTGTATAAAATGTAAGCTTGACATGTTACCATGTATGCATAGAAAAAAAAAGAGGATCAGATCAAGTATTTCCCTCTAAACCAGTTAAGTGCATTCTATAAGAAAGACAATCCAAATTTAAAGAAAGAGATAAAAAAAGGAGCGGATCACGGATTTTCATCTTAGCCTTTTAGTTGCATTCTATAAATTTTAGCTTAAAAAAATGACAACATAGAGTATTGCACTCAACAAATTTTAACATCCTTCTCCTCCTAGAAGCCCGATATTTAACATCGCCCGATAGCCATCTAGGGGTAGGGTTTTGACTTCCTCAACCCTAAATTATGATAAGGTTTTGGACCTTCTATAATCTTCTTGAAATTCTATACGTGGATAGCCCCATATGCGTGAGTAATGGACACTGACATGGCAACCACTTGTACCATGGTGGTCAACACAGTAGGTCAACTTGCAGGAGGAATAAATTTCGCATACGAACTCTGATTGAGGTGTTTGACACACCGTTGGAAAGGTCCCAAAGTTTATAATATGGATTCTTTATTAGAAGTAGAAAGGTGGTCCAAAAAAACATTGTTTGATGCCTCAAAATGGCTTTGGAATATTTCAGACTGTTTCCAACCTAAATTTTCCAAATTGCGATATGTCACTAAAATGACACTGCAAGTTGATCCCTCCAATTTTTTCCACTCTGAAAGCATCAAGATAGATGAAAAATAATATAATGATAAAATTTGAATCATTTTTCCATTTATGGAGAGTTATAACAATTCTTTTCCCATTCTTTGAGAGTTGATTTCATTGCTTTCAACTTTTGTTCCCATATATAAATCCACAATCCAACTACCCATTTTTTCCATTTCACTAAGATTATGATCTGTAAACTTGCGTGGATATTCCACTAGAATAGTTTTGTTAGAAAAACAGGATCGTAGAGCAATAAAATAAAACAAATGAAGAAATAAAACATAGAAGATACATAATACAATAGAGACACAGATATACGTAGTTCACCCAGTGTGAGCTACACCCACTAAATAAGTTGGCAGGTCCTTCCTTTTCATTATCCAGCAAATGAAGAGATACAACCTACAACACACCCGTTGTAACTTCCTCTTATTTCTCTCATAGTCTCCTCTCTCAGAATACAATATTCGTCATGATACATAGCCTCAATACAATTCCCTCATACAAGAGGTTTGCCTTATAGGGAAAAAAACCCTAACATAACTTCTATCATCAAATCTGCGACCTTATAATGAACGGTCCATATTTACTATGAAATTACAATATACATTTACAAGGTAATTTTTCCTTCGGGGGCTTCACCCCCAAACCCCTTCCAGGGGCCCGCTTGCCCCCGGACCCCCCAGCCAAGGGGATGAGCCCCCCAGACCCCGCAGGGGGGGAAAGCCTCCCCTGCAACCCCCCCCCCATGGAGGGGTGTATAGTCTTCATGGGTTATAAACGCAACTGAAAAACCTATGAAACAGGAAGATAATCAGGCTCCACAACCAATAAATTTGTCACAACATATCTAATAAAATACTGAAAATATTTACTATTAAGGTTATTTTTCCTTTAGATATCTAGAATATTTAGTCATTGATTTTTTGCTTATGCATGAAATAAGATATAATGTAGAAAATAGAGAACAGTAAAACACAATCACGCCATCCACAAATAGACACAAGATATGACCTAGGAAACCCAATACGAGAGAAAACCCAGCTAGAAGCTGAGGTTGCTCTGCTCTATTTTCTCTGGTATAGAAATGATGCAAGTACAAAGAAAGATGCATTCTATGTGGAGTAGCCTTTAACCTATGACCTGTATGGCTACTACTGAATCTCTCCTCCTCTATTATGCAAACAAAATGCCACTCCCAGATGTTTTTCTCAACTGTGGAACAAGATACAATGCAAAAGAATGGAACCCCTTCTCCTCCTAGTGGCCTGGTATTTAACATAGCCTGATAGCCATTCAAGGGTAGTATTTTGACTTCCTCAACCCTAAACTATGATAGGGTTTTGAACCTTCTAGAATATTCTTGAAATTACATATGTGTCTACCCCCATATGCATGAGTAATTGTGGTTGATGTGGCATCCTCTTGTACCATGGTGGTCAACACGGTAGGTCAACTTGAGGGAGGCAGAACTTTTTCATACGAGCTCCGATTGATGCAATTTTTGAACCGTTGGAAAGGTCACAATGTGTAAAATAGCATCATGGGGTGCAAGCTTAGTTGGGAAAGTTTTAACCCCAAAAAATGTCATTTGATGCCTCAAAATGGCCCTAGAAGATTCCGACCCCCAATTTTCCAAACTGGTACCTACCACTAAAATGGCCCTACAAATTGATTTCGCCAATTTTTTCCACTCTAAAAGGATAAAGAAGGATGAGAAACAATATAATGATCCAATCCATATCGTACCTCCCCATTTAGGGAGGCTTTTGGTCCCCAAAATATTTACTAAATGAGGTGAAGAAATTTTTCCTCTACCTTCTCTCTAGGGTACCACTTTGTTTTGCCTGGAAGTTGTCCTTTCAATTGTTGGTTGTTTATTTCCTTTAACTACTCCTTGGCTAACCCAGGTTCATATCTACTACGGTTTCCAACAAAACCCTCTAAAACTATCAATCCTCCTGGTAAACCAGAAGGCAACACAACACACAGACTGCACTGCACAGTTTCACCTGAGATAGTTCTTATGGGTGGATGCAACACTTAGGTGCTTGAAGCCTGCGAATGAGTGGGGATATGGGATTACACTCTATGATATTCATTAGTTTACTCTAACATTTAGCTTATATTGAATATTTATTCATTCCTATTCATGCATGTAACATAACAGATCTAACTAAGTCATTCATGCATTTATCTAGCATATAATCATTGACAGTAAAGGAAATACACAATATTCAATCACATAACACATGATCTACCATGGTTCACCCCCTCCTGGGCTACACCCACAAAGATTTGGCTTCTCTTCTCTTTTATTATGTTGTTTCCGAAACTACAACACCGCGTGCAATACAACTCTCCATCATGTGGGTCGAGATCTATAATGAGGTGGACTAGATCACACCAAGCTCTTCAACCTGTGATCTAACCCTCAAGATATACTTTATTTCCTTTCCTCATCTCAACAACTTACAAAATGAGATCGGATTTTACAGACGTTATGACCCTCAACCAAAAACCCAAACTAAAACCAATAACAGTCTTCAAACAATACAGCAACAACAACAACCCTGACCTAGACCTCATAGGTACCTATTTATACATGTTTTTGTCTTACCAGGCATTACATTCTTTTACCAAAACCCTAACCCTAGCATGGTTAGGTCTTCTTGCATGCGCGCCTCGCATGCTTTCTTCCTCTGGATGCGTGTTTTATTTCCACATGTTGCTTTTCCTGCCAGTTGTATTTCTCCCACGTCATGCTTTTCTACAAAATGGGTCTGCGTCCAATAGGCCCCCAACACTGACATTGTGACTCATCCCAAGTCATTCCCTAACTCCAACATTTGTTACTGCTTGTTCCAATGCGTCATACATTTCACTGATTCTCTAGCACTGCGCCTAATCCTGACTACTCCTTTCGGCCATATCTTCCACGAGTTGTGTGGTGACTAGATTTTTTTATAAACTCTCCTCCTTCCACACCTTTGCGCTCTACATTCATTTTTGTTGCGTCAATCTCGATGACCAACTGCTCTTCCTTTTCTTGCAGGGGCTCCAACTGAGCCTATCACGCCATCTTTTGTGCTTGTACTGCCTTTTCCTCTTCCTATAAAGTCTTCATATCCACGACAGTCTTGATCTTTTCTAGTAGTGACATCATTCGCTGTCACTGCTTGACGTCTGTTATGGTTGCATGTAGTTTTTCCTCCTTCCCCTGCAGATCTTGTAAGTGTTGGGTATGTGTTATATTCTTTGCATGTGTGTGGGGGGGCACATCAAATTCGACAACTGCATCTGACAATCCCTATTGTATGGGATTTAGCGGATTTTGCTATTTTTAGCGGTCTACTAAATTAATCCTAGATTAAGGGATTAGGGTTTTGGTATCTACGGAATACCTAAAAATATTGTATATATTGTATACTGAATGGTGAAATTAGATATAATGAATATAAGAAAGGTTTTCCTTATTGAGGGTTTCTGGTATAAATCTCTGTGTACTATGTGAATGGGCCATTGATTAAATTTTGTTTTGCTTAAGAATCTATATGCACTGCTTTACTTCACAGGTTTAAAACTTACATGTGGTATCAAAGATCGTTTTTGGCTTTATAGGGACGCCTTTGTTGTTGAGGGTTTGGCTCGATCTTGATAGATCAAGTTTATCTTGGGTCTGTGATAAACATGGGTTTAGTGGGAGCTTTTGTAGTGGTGATTTGAGTGCAGAAAGAGGAATGGTGAGTTCTTATAGAATTGAGATAGAGAAGTTCAACGGTTAAAACTTTGAGCTATGGAAGTTGAAGATGGAGGACCTTCTTGTAGATAAAGAACAATGGATCATTGTGGATCCTAGTACACAACCTACTGGCACACAGACGACTGGTACACAACCTACTAGTGCACAAACTACTAGTACACCACCTACTGGTATGTCGAAGGAAGATTGGGAGAAGTTGGACAGAAGAGCAAGGAGTACTATTCAACTCTGCCTGGCAGATTCGGTGTTGTTGAATGTCTCAGGAGAAACTACAGCCAAGGAACTATGGGATAAGTTGGGGAATTTGTATCAATCAAAGTCCCTGGTAAACAAGTTGTTTCTTTGAAAGAAGTTGTATCATCTTAGGATGGGAGATGGAGATTCTGTGATAGAACGTCTAAATGCCTTTAATACTCTGGTAAGTCAAATTGGCTCTGTTAATATTATGATTGCAGAAGAAGATAAGTGTATTACTTTGTTATGTTCTTTGCTAGACTCTTGGGATAATCTATTTGTAGCAATAGGTAGTACCACTCAATCTACATTGAAGTATGAGGATGTAGTTGCATCCCTGTTATCTGAAGAGATGAGGCAAAAAAGAATGGATAGTCAGAGCACAAATGCTTTATTTATAAGAGGTCGTCCCCAAGACAGGAATCCTAGTAAGCCTTCGGGGTGGAGATCTAAATCTACAGGTAGATCTAAATCTCCAGAAAAATATTTGAGGAAATGTTGGAAGTGTGGTAAAACAGGACATTATAAGAAAGATTGCAAGTCTAAGAAGGTTGAAAAATCAAAGGGATCTAATAGTACCTCTTCCACAGAGGCAAAAACCTCTACTGAAGAAGGAGGTGATGTTTACCTGGCATCTACAAGTACACATGCAAACCATGATGTATGGTTAATCGACTCAGGTGCATCATACCATATGACTCCTCACAGGGAGTGGTTCTCTGAATATGAAAAATATGATGGTGGTGATGTATTCCTAGGAGATGACTCGACAGCAAAAATATTGGGATGTGAAAGAGTTAAGTTGCTGCTAAAAGATGAAAGGATTAGAACTCTCCCTAGGGTTCTGCACATTCCAAAACTATCCAGGAGCTTAATATCTATAAGCAAGATGGAAGATGCAGGAGTGGATACTGTATTTGGAAAGGGCACTTGCAAGATGGTACGAGGAGCAATGGTGTTGATGAGGGGAGTTCGGTGTGGAACTCTGTACAAGTTATTGGGAAGAACTTATACTATTGGGTGTAACATTTATGTTGTCCTTGAGCAAATAAATGAAGGAGACAAGACCAATATTGTCCCAGAAAAGAAGACCATGCTGTGGCATCAAAGACTAGGGCATATTGGAGAAAAGGGCCTTCGAACACTACACGGTGAAGGTATGTCTAATTGCACTCTGGATTTTGATTTCTGTGAACATTACAAATATGGTAAACAGAATCGAGTAAGATTCCCATTTGGTGCTACAAGAGCAAAGGGGATCTTAGAGTTGATACACAATGATGTGTTTGGACCTGTTCCTATTCCATCCCTAGGTAAATCTGTGTATTATG
>JZKD02S1687407.1:966758-1062111 GCA_000966675.3 Picea glauca
AGTCACTATATGGTCTGAAGCAATCACCTAGGATGTGGTACCAAAAGTTTGACACATACATCCTTGGATTGGGATTTGTGAGAAGTAGGGATGATCACTGTGTATATTCCAAGCAAGTTGGTAATCACTTCATTTATGTAATGTTGTATGTTGATGGCATGTTGTTGGTAGGAAATAACATGGATGTTATCAAGGAGGTGAAATCACACCTATCCTCCAAATTTGACATGAAGGATCTTGGTGCCGCTAACTTCATTCTGGGAGTGGAGATTAAAAAAGATCATGCAAACAGGAAACTCTAGTTGAATCAGAGAAAATATGTTTAGAAGATATTGTAGAGGTTTAATATGCATGGAAGTAAACTGGTCAAGGTTCCTATTCCTCTAGGTGTAAAATTATCTGCAGATCTGTGTCCCAAGACACAAGAAGAAGAAGAGGACATGTCCCATGTTTCGTATGCTAGTGCAGTTGGTAGTTTGATGTATGCAATGGTCTATACTAGACTATACATTGCACATGCAGTGGGAGTTTTGAGCAGGTATATGTCAAAACCAGGGAAGGAGCATTGGACAACAGTAAAGAGGGTCTTCAGGTATTTGTGTGGCACTACCAATTATGGATTTTGCTACCAAGGAAGACCAGGATTGGACAGAGAGGTGGACATACATGGCTTTGTTGATGCAGATTGGGCTGGAGATATGGATCACAAAAGATCTACAAGTGGGTATGTGTTTAACCTATTTGGAGGAAAAATCAGTTGGATGAGAAAAAGACAGGTTGTAGTGGCACTCTCAACTACAGAAGTTGAATACATGGAAGCCACTCATGCAAGAAAGGAAGCAGTATGGTTACAGAGATTGTGTTCAGTTATTGGGTTGGTACAACAAGCAGTGAGATTAGATTGTGACAGTCAAAGTGCAATCTTCCTGGCAAAGAACCCAACTTATCATTCGAAGACAAAGCATCTTGATGTTCAGTATCACTTTGTGAGAGACATGGTTGAGGAAAAAAAGGTTTTGCTGGAAAAGGTTGACACTTGGAAAAATGTTTCAGATTCATTGACAAAGTCTATAAGCACAGAAAAGTTCTCCTGGTGTAGAGTAACAATGGGCATTGTTGCCCTGGATTGTTGACTATATAATATTGGGACCCCTGGATGCAAAGAAAATAACAGTTGGGAGAATGTTGGGTATGTGTTATATTCTTTGCATCTGTGTGTGTGGGCATGTCAGATTCGACAACTGTGTCTGATGATTTTTGCTAATTTTAGCGGATTTTGCTAATTTTAGCGGTTTTTGCTATTTTTAGCGGTCTACTAAATTAATCTCGGATTAAGGGATTAGGGTTTTGGTATCTAAAAAATACCTAAAAACATTGTATATATTGTATGGTGAATGGTGAAATTCGATATAATGAATATAAGAAAGGTTTTCCCGGTTGAGGGTTTATGGTATAAATTTGTTTATGGTATAAATCTCTGTGTACTATGTGAATGAGCCACTGATTAAATTTTGTTTTTCTTAAGAATCTATATGCATTGCTTTACTTCATAGGTTTAAAACTTACAGTAAGCGCCCATCCTCTAGAAGTTGTGTCCATAGCTGGGCGCTCTTCTCCGGTAGTTTTTTCATCCTATGTATGTTCTGCACGATGTTTTCTGCAGAAGTTGCCACATCCTGCTCTCTTTGCACTCTGATTTTTGGAGGAGTTGTGGGAACTACGCGCTCCTCCAGTTCTTTGATCTAGTCCTTGTAGTGTTGCAGCGTCTGTGCTATCTTCTGCATTTTCTCTTACACTGACACTCCCTGTACTCCTTCTCTATCCTAGATGGCTTGGAATATTGCGTGGATTTGGTTTTCCATTTCATCCATCGTCTGTTGCGCCATATTTGTCTCCTTCCCTTCATGGCTAAGTGTCTCCTTCACTAAGGTGTTGTCTTGCTGCACCAATTGTAAGTTTGTCGCATCGAACCTTGCTCTAGACTGAATCTCCTTCATGACGCTCACTTGTAATTTGTACAGTGCTTTGGTTGGAATCTTGGGAAATGCTAAGTCCAACATCTCAATTTCATTCAGGGGCCTCTATGTTGTCTCCTCATCGATAAACAACATTTTGGGAGTAATTTGGAAGTTTATGCTGCCCTGCACTGTGATCTGCACTGTCTCTCCCACCAATGCCCCTTCTTTAGCTCGCGTTGTTGTCTTCTGTTGTTGTTTCTCTGTCCTAACCTTCAACTTCTCTAGCACAATTTTCACCTCTTGTATTTTCTCCAAAATCAAATCTTTGTTATTTTCGACGTTTTCCCACACCTCTGACAGTCAATCTTCCACTTTCGTGGATATCAACTCCAGATTGTCTATCGTCAATGATGTCTCCATGGGTTTCTTGTGGGCCTTGACCTTCATTATGTTGCCACTTGTTTTCTCCCATGTTCTCCTCCTTTGGGCCTATAATGGTTCATATGCTTCTGGCATCTGTGTATCTATGCTTGTATCATGCCCTTCTCCTTCTTCCATCGACATTTCTTGTGTCTATGTCTACCTTTCTTCCGTTCACACTTTTTTTGTTGTTCCTCTTGTTGTCATCTCTATGTGCGGTGGTCCCTGTGTAGAACCACATTGGGATTTCTTCTTCATTCTAGTTCTCTTCTGTATGGGACTGCTACCCCCTTCTTGGCCTTGCGTCATATTTTTATTTTTGCTTGCATCGTTTGTACCTGTCTATTGCGCTGGGACTATTCTATCTTGTGTCCTTGTTTGTGCTCTTGGAACCATCCTCAAGATTGTTGGTGTTCTCCACTCCTTGGGACATTCCTGGACCTCCATATGGATGTCCTTCCTTGTTACATAGTACTTCAGCTGAAACCACTCCTTAGCTAGATCCCTCTTTGCTTGTAGCCAAATACTATGGCACGATGCCTGGAAGTTGGCTATCTTCCCAAACTCCTGGACAATTTCTATGGGAATCCTCCTTGTATCTGCGACTTTATTTTGGATCTCTATCAGGTATATCACGAATACGTCACTGTTAATTTTTTTCTTCTTCGGATCAGCTATACTGCGAAGTGATGTGTAGCGCATTGCACCACATTTTCCTGTCCTTGGTAGGAATAGACTATATGTGGGTTCCTTCCACCCCATAAGTGCAATGAGGATGAGTAACCACGAATATTGGAACTCAAATCCCCAGTATTGTCTATCTTTGCAATCTTCAAGGAATGAGTTTAGTAGATAGGGGGGCCATCTCATCAATCTCCCCTTCTTGCATTGCACCACAACTGCTACTACTTCTACGGGTACTTCTTCCTTTCTGCACTTGCACATTAATTTCCAACCCAACAATCGTGTTGCAAATTGTGTCACAAGATCATTGATGTCATTGATCCTGATACCCCTATTACCCCTTTCTGCACCATACTTTTCTCTGATCTCATATGAGATGGATTTCACCTTATTTTTGTCTTCTAGGTATTGTTCTGGCTTCTCCCCATCTATGGGTAGCCCTGTAATTGTTGCAATGAAGTCGACATTGATAGGCACTGGCCTATCCATCCATAAGATTCCTCTTTGCACCCTCACTAGCATCTTCTTTACACATTCATTTATATGTTTACCATGCCCAAAGTGCGGTATGTCTAGTAGGTTCACTATGTTGGTGTTGTACAGTCCCAGGATCCATTGTGCAGGCTCCAATAGTGACGCACTTGATGGGCCTTCTCCTCTGCTCTCCATATAGCTTCGTGTTGCCAAATACGGAAACTTCATGGCATCGAACATATCATGGTCAGAGTATTTCAAGCCATTGAACCCTCCTAGCATCTCATCGTCTACCTTTACACCTTTGGGGATCTTCAGCATTACCACGACTAGCTCTGCCTGTGTGCGTTGTACACCATCCGTACTGCTTTCTGCTCACCCCTTCTTTGTCTCTTGTGGGGATGATAACCTGACTGTTAGTGTGTCCTAGTTCCCTGTTCTTTGTTTCTCTTCGAGTTCTATTCCCTGTTGCATCGAACCAGTGGCCTGTTCTTCTTGTTGTGGCCCTTTCCCCCTAGACATTTCATATTCGATCCATTCGGCATCCTCTTTCGGCTTCTCAGGCTTTTGTGCAGGTTCTTGCTCCTCCTCCACATGCATTGTGGTTGGCTCGTACTCCAGTGTGTGTATTTCATCCACATCCAAAACTGTGGGAATCTCGTTTGTTCCAGTTTGTGGTACCCGAGTGCTACTCCGTGTGTTTCATCCAGTTCTTCTCAGTGCTCCAACTCTCGGTGGTGACATGGTCAGGAAATTGGGACTGCAGACTTCCAAATCGATAGAGGCTAGTGCAAATTCACACTCTATCACTCTTCCACTCAGCTCCACTTTCTTCTCCTTAGCAAATAACACAATGGGTTGGTTTCCCCCCTTTTTGCGACTTTATAGAAAGACAGAGAAGTGTCATCTGTGTCTCACTAACAGTTGTCACTTTTTCACTTTTTGCAGTGTTTCATGTGTGCTATGCCTTTCTAACCATTAATTGTTGTCCCGCGCACAATGTTTTCCCTCCCTGATTTTCTTGCAGTGCATTGTTCTATTCTAGCAGTTCTATTCTATCAAAACCTTCCATGTGCGCCAATATATTTTTATTTTATGGCTTTTCTTCTTTTTCTTCTTTTTATTTATTTTTATCCTTTTATCTCTCTTGACTTCTACTATAATACACTATGTACATATCTTCTTACTGCATTGTAGCTTTCTAAGCACTAGGAGGTCGACTGTCCCTATACAGTTTCAGTTAACTCCCATTGATCATTCCTCTCAGTTCTATGCCTCCAAAATCTTTAAAATGTACATATCCCCCATCTGTGATAGTCCTCACTTCATATGGTCCCAACCAATGTATTCTGAATTTCCCTGGATGTTGAAGAAATTTATTTTCACACACCAAGACTAGGTATCCCTGCTTGAAACTCTTCCTCTTGATATGTCTATCATGTCAAGATTTATCTCTTTCTTTCTATACTTCTTGGTGGAATCCTTCTAGGATCCTATCTTCTTCCATCTTCATCGGCTAACTTAGCCTTTCTTTTACTGCGTCTCGTTTGATCATGTTGGTGATTGTTGCTATGCTTAGGTTAGGTACCAATAATTCTAATGGCACCACTGCTTCTTGTCCATACACCAACCTAAATGGTGTCCGTCCTGTAAACTTTTTTCATGTAGTCCGGTATACCCATAATATTGTTGGTATATTCAAATCCCAATCATCCTTATTGACATTGCATATCTTTGTCAAAGCATTCTCTAGGATCTTATTAAATGCTTCCACTATTCCATTTGCTTGAGGGTGATATGGTGTACTCTTTTGATGATAGACTTCAAAATCCTCAGTCATAGCCTTGATAGTACTATTGATGAAGTGGGTGCCTTGGTCGCTCATCAAAATCCTTGGGCATCCAAATCTAGTGATCACTTGCTCAAACAAGAAGTGTGTTGTTGTCTTTGCACTGCAATATTTTACTAGCATTGCTTCTTCCCATCTCGTTAAGTACTCTGTCTCAGTAATGATATACCTTTCTCTTGACCTCTTTGTTGGTGGATTAATTGGTCCCACAAAGTCTATTGCCCATTTCTTGAATACTTGAAAGGTTACTTGTGGTCTTAAGGGCATCTCATCTTGTCTATTAGGTTTACCAACCCTCTGGCATACATCACATCTCTAGCAGTAGTCCTTTGCATATCTGTGAATGGTCGACCACCATAGTCCTGCGTGCAGTACCTTCTGCACGGTAGCTTTTCTTGCATAATATCCTCCAGCTATTCCCTCATGAGCCTCTGCTAAAATCCTAGGCCTCTCATGTTCTAGGACACATCTTCACAAAATGTTTTCTATGCCCATATTGTATAGGTGTCCCGCAATTAATTGATAGTCTGTAGCTCTGACTACCAGATTTTTCTTCTGCACAGTGTTGAATTCTTTTGGCGCAGTCCATGTACTCAAGTATTCAATGATGTCAGCAAAATATTCATCAGCTACTTGGATTGAAAATAAATGTGCATCAGGGAATTTTTCCTCTAAATTTGTAGGTTCCTCTCCATTGGTGATCCTCGATGGGTGATCAGCTCCTACATTCAACTTCCCTGGTTTGACTATCACTTCAAAGTCAATTTCCTAAAACAACAGTAACCATCTATAGATTCTTCCCCCCAACACCAGCTTTTTGACTATGTATTTGAAGGAATAATGATTTGTGAACATTTTAAAGTGTTTCCCAAGTAGATAGTGTATGAACTCCTACAGTTCATATACCATTGCTAGGCATTTTCTTTCTATAGTATTGTAGTTCTTCTCTGACTCTGATAGTTTTCTACTTGCAAATTCTATAGGATGGTCTAACTCTCCTGCTCCTGGCTACACTAGAATAGCTCGAAGTGCTATGGTTGATTCATCTACATGCACATGAAATTTCTTCTCCTAATATAGAAATACCAGAATAGGTGTTGTTACCATATTCTCTTTCAAGGTGTCCAACCCTTGTTGAAAATCCTCATTCCACTAGAATTTAGTATATTTTTTCAACAGTTTATCCATCGGTGTAGTGATCTGTGCATATCCTTTTATGAATTTCCTGTAGTAGCATGTGTGGCCCAATGTTTATCTCAATTGGTGCATTGATTTCGGTGGTGGTAAATTAACAATCACTGCAATCTAGGCATGATCTACTAACAAACCTTGTTTGCACACTATGTGTCCCAATAGTATTCTGAAAGGTGTCCCAAATATGCACTTCTTGATATTTAATGATATCTGACACTGTCTACATCTTTCCAACATTAGCCTTAACATCTCTACATGGTCCTTCAACAGACTATATATTGTCCAATCATCCATGTATACTTCTAAAAGCTAATGGATGAATTCTTTGAAAGCAGTTATGAATACCCTTGAGAATATAGCTGGTGCATTCTTCAGTCCAAAAGGCATGAATGTGTACTAGTAGGATCCCCATTCTGTGGCAAAAGTGTTATTGTACCTGTCTTCTAGAGTTATATTGATCTGATGGTAGCCTGAGAATCCATTTGTGAATGAGTATGCTTCCTGGCCTCCCACATTCTCTAATACCTCATCTGTGAAAGGGGTGGGAAAAGGGTCATGTCGGAATGCATCATTCAATTTCCTGAGATATACAAATATCCTTATCCCTCCTTGTTTATTTTCCTGCACTACCATAGGGCTTCTCCATTCGGACTCCTCCACTAGTTCTATCATACCAGATTTTAACATTTTGTCAATTTCTACTTTGACCTTCTGTTTATAAATTGGATTTAGTCTTTACGGTCTCTATCTGACAGATCTAGCCTCAAGTTTGAGAGGTATTTTCATCTCTCCTAGCTCTCCTGATATTCCTTCCATCTCTGTAAAGGTTGTTGGGAATAGGTCACTGTATTCAAGCAGTAACTATGTTATTCTTTCTATTGTTTGTTCATCCCAGCAGTCTCCAATACTGGCCATTTTAGGATTATCATTTGTCCCAATATTTACTTTCTTCACCTTGATTAGTGCAGAAAATACTTTTGATTCCAGAGATGGGCCTTCCACCTCTCTTTCTCCTTCAATTTTTGTAATTTGGATATTGCACGGGTCATCTTCATCTGGTGCTTCTTCCTGCACATGATAGCATGACAGTAGTTCTTTCACTATTTTTCTATTTTGTTGTTGGTATTCTGTTATGATTTCCACCTCTAGTTCCTAGATGAATATTACCCATCTTATCTTCTTGAGCGTTAAATCCATGTTGGGGTTCTAGTGTTCAAATGAGAAAGTTACCACAAAATTCTTTTGCAATGTTGTCCATTCTATAGTGCCTCTGCGCAATCCCTGGTCTACATACCAGTTTTCTGGAATTCCTTCTACTGTATGAATAAAGTGATGAGGCCATTCTTTTGGTGGTGTCATCGTCCATAGTATTCTGCACTTCTCCAAATGTTCTAGTGGTTACCCATGTCCATCATATCTCTACATCACTCTACTCTTTTGCTCTACGTTGAATCTAATGCACAGTAGTCGTTTGCATTGATACCAGTCCTTAACTATTTCCTTGTGCACACCCCACCATCTTGCAAGTGTTTCCTTGAGTGCTATGCCCAAGGATAATAGCCTTTGATTTTCCAACACCTCATATTCGTATCTTGTTAAGAATTCTTCTTAATCGTTAATTCCATAGAAAATGGGAGGTTCTCTGATTTCTGTACCCACCCATCTTACTTCACGGTCTATTATTGTGCACCTTATTGTGGATACTTCATGTAATCTTTGTTGCTAATTCTCCAACCCTGTATTTAAGTCTGAAGCACATTATGTGATACTTCTCCAACTGAGTACCCCATCTGCAGTTGGATTCACATAATCTTCTTCGTGTGTGTTGGTTTTGTATATTTGGTTGATTTTCTCCATATCTAAGAAAGTGGGTTCTACAAATCTGTCTCCTTATGATGGGTCTAGTGGTGCAACGTCTCTGTGTTCTCCTGACTCAAATGTCATCTTCCTTGTCTTCAAATTTATTATGGTCTGGTTTTCAAATTCCCAATCCAAGCCAAGAAATGTTGGATAAGGTGTTGTGCCATCCACTATTTCTATCACTTCAAAATCAACTTTAGTGCACAATCCATCCATATCTACTGTCACACCCTTTAGCCTTCCAATTGGAAGAACTCTGTGTTGATTTGCTAGTTTCAAATGGATAAGTGAGTAGCCTAATGTGGGCTCCCACATACATTTCCATGTCTTCTTGGGTAACACATTTACTTCAGAGCCTAAATCCAGTATAATATCCCCCATGTTGAAATCTCCAATTTTGGCATTCGGTCTAAATTCTCTCCTTGTCCTCCTCCTTGTATACAAGTGATTAACTATTTTCTGCTCTAGCTTTCCCTCTATGTCTATGTTACATATTTCTAACATATTTTGTAATACTTTAACAGATGATGGATCGTTTAGTAGTTTAACAAAGGATTGAAGAAAATCCTTTATGGTACTTACTTGTCTGAAAGGTTGTGCTTCATGGGTGTGGTCCAGTGATGAAGGCATCTCATATGTTGGTATGTCCTTAGTATGCTGCGTGGTTGATGTCGATGCAATATCTTGCTTGAGGAACTCCCATCTTGCCTCCTTGAATATTTCTTTTTCTTTCCCCACGTCGAACTGTTTCAGTGGTTCAATATTATTCTTCACCCATTGGTGCTACATTGGATCCTTTCGTACTGCATCATCTCCTGTCTTAGCTCCTCCATGCGTAACTATGTTGATATTTCTTCCATTTTCCCTCGCTTCTGCAGAAATCTATTGAACATTTTGATTGTTCTGATTTCTCTTTTCCTCGATCTTCCCCAATAATGTCAGACAATATTCTGTGTCATGATATGATGCACAAAAATACATACATGTCACAGGTGGAAGTGGGCATTCTCTTTCATAGTGTCATGGTTGTTGGCAGTTATGACATACCACCGGTCCTTTGCCTCTTCCAAATCCTCCTCTACCTCATCCTCCACCTCTATATCCAGCTCGATCTCCTCGCAGTGCGTTGTATTGAGGTACCTGATTATACTGTGCAGGATTATACTGTGGCCACACAGTGTTATATTGTTGTTGTGCAGTGTTATATTGTTGATGCACAGTGTTATATGGTGTTGGTACTTGGTTAAAATGTGGTGCATCTTTCCCTGTCATTATTTCTACCTGCACCCTATAGGTGTTTGATTTACTTTCCCTCATCAGATCCATTGTCCTGCAATCTTTGTCATCATGACCCATTGACTTGCAAAAGTTGCAATATGAACTGTTAGTCATTGTCTGGTATTTCTTCATCATTGGACAATGATATGGATCATGCCCTTGTGTTTTACAGATCTCACACCATAGTCCTCTTGTTAGCAAGGGCTTTGGCAGTCCTATTGCCATGTACTACACTAAAGTTGGGAATTCATTCTTGTGGTGTCCTTCTTTCCTACATGTGGTACACCATCCAACTTCTCTTTTGTCCTTACCTTTGTTTTGGTTCGGTTGAAATGTTAAATTCTTCATATCCTCCTTCATCTCCTCTATTGATGGATCCATCTTCCGATATTGGTTCTCTTCCAATTGTAGGGCTTCCTGTAGAGCCTTTGTCTGAGTCTGAAACTTATATTGTCTCAAAGGGTATTTCAAGTGTGGTATCAGTGAATTCACAAACAGATGCCTATGTTGCATATCTGTCATGACATACTTCAACTTTCTCTTCAATCGTTTGAATCTCTGGTCAATCTCCCACACAGATTCCCCTCATTTCTGTTTGATCTCTATCATCTCATTCATGTACTGATCCTCCGAGCTAGGCTTCTGGAATTCATTTATCAGTAGCTTCTTGATATCTGCAATCATCCTTGTTGTTCCTAGTAGGTTGTTTACAACCAAGCTCACGTACCAATCTAGTGCACAGTCTCTTAGCGTGATAGCTAGCTACGCAATTTTTGTATCCTCATCTGTGATCTGTTTTTCTTCCCAGATCTTCTTACAGATAAACAAATTCTTCTTAGGGTCCTTGGATGTCTCTCCCTTGAACTCTGGTAACTTGATGGTGGGATCATGTCCTGCCATCTTGAATGATGAACTACTACCTCCACGCAGTGTAGATACTTGATTCCTACTTCCTGAACTGGCTCCTCCAGTTGTTTCTCCTTGACTAGATGTACTTCCTGCTCTCTTCCTTCCCCTGAAATTTGGTTGTCTAAATGGTGGTGTTCTTATTGGTGTATTAGTCGCACATGGGTTTGTGGGTTCCACAATGACACTAACATGGATGAGAGTTCTGCCTTCAGTTCCTGCCCTTGGACTACCTATCTTCCTTTCATATGTTTCATGCAATATTTACTCAATCTCTCCACAACACGGATATCCTCTATCTCTTCATCACTTTCCAATCCCTCTCTCTCATCTATGGATCTCTTCTTATTATTCATCTTATATTGGTAGGGTGCTCCACTACACATCTTTTCAGTTGTTTCCATTATCTACTTGATATGATCTTCCTCCATCATGATTAGTTCCATGGCCTCCTTCTTTCCCTTCTCCATTTCTTCCACCATCCTTCCAGCTCTAGTCAGTGCTTCTCCCCTTCCCCCATGCATGCAGGGAGGTTTAGTTGTTTGATGCCATTGTCATTACACCTTTGTTATACAGCAAAATATTTATGGAAGTATGCAACGATATGATATACCTACCTCTAGGTCCCTTCACGAACTCTTTCTCTGCTGCACTGTAAGACTTCACGGTATCTACTACAAATTCTGTGATAAAGCCTGCGACAATACTGTCTAGCCAGAAATCCACTGCATGTGTGAATGTGTTGTCTACTTGTTGTAACTGCATGATCTCCATGGGATTCCACTCTAGCTGTTTGATCCAATTTGTAGGGTGGTTGTATTTCAACCTTAATAGCCACTCCTGCAGTACATGTGGAAAATCACAGAAAAATACTTCATGCATGTCGCTAAATATGTACTTGTCCAAATATTTACGCAGTGTTAACTTCAGGTTTTTGTTATCTTTCTGTGCAAATTTCAGCTCCTTTGTTTTTAGCCAACATTCTATCTCCGCCTTCATTGGATTACATGGTCTAAACATCCCCCTCTTTACCATCATTTTCTGTGTGATTCTCTCACAGATCGCTCTCACTCAATCCTATGCAGTTTTAGTCAGAAACAGAACCATTTGTTGGTTTTTTATTTCCTCTAAATACTCCTTGGCTGACCCAGGTTCAAATCTACTATGGTTTCCAACAAAACCCTCTAAGACTATTGGCCCTCCTTGTAAACCAGAAGGCAACACAGTGCACAGAATGCACTTTCCAGTCTCACCTGAGATAGTTCTTATGGGTGGCTGCAACACTCAGGTGCTTGCAGCCTGGGAATGAATGGGGATCTGGGATTACACTCAGTGATCTTCATTAGTTTACTATAACATTTAACTTATATTGAATATTCTTTCATTCTTATTCATGCACGTAACATAGCATATCTAACTAAGTCATTCATGCATTTATCTAGCATCTAATCATTGACAGGAAAGGAAATACACAATATTCAATCACATAACATGTGATCTACAATGGTTCACCCCCTCCTGGGCTACATCCACAAAGATTTGGCTACTTTTCTCTTTTATTATGGTGTTTATGAAACAACAATGTTGCACACATTACAACTCTCCATCATAGAAATCAAGATCTACAATGAGGCAGACTAGATCACACTAGGCTCCTCATCCTGTGATATAACCCTCAAGATATACCTTATTTCCTCTCCTCATCTCAACAACTTACAAAATGAGATCGGATTTTACAGAAATTTTGATCCTCAACCAAAAACCCGAACTAAAACCAATAATAGTCTTCGAACAACACAACAACAAAAACAACCACGACCTAAACCTCATAGGTACCTATTTATACATGTTTTTGGCTTACCATCCATTATATGCTTTACCAAAACTCTAGCCCTAGCATGGTTAGGTATTCTTTCATGCGTGCCTCGCATGCTTTCCTCCTCTGCATGCGCGTTTTCTTTCCACGTGCTTCTTTTCATGCCAATTGTATTTCTCCCACATTGTGATTTTGTCCAAAATGGGTCTATGCCCAACATCAACCCATTCTGCTAAAGTTCATGTTTCCCCTGTCTTGTAGTTCTAGACTGCTTCTGCAAAAAAAAATCCTCTACTAACCCTACCTAAGCATCTAGTGCTAAGTCCTCTATGGAAGGTAGGACATGCTTCTCCTCCTGATCCAACATGGAAGGCTCATAGAGTTTGAGATTCTCCGCATTCACTACTGAGTAAATGCACATGTATGGTGGTAGTTTGATTCAGTAGGCATTATCTCCCACATTTTCCAATGCCTCAAAAGAAGCATATTGCAAATCTTTGATCTTCTTACCAGGACCCTATACTCTTTCCTTATTAAGTTGTAACCATATTGTGTCTCCAACTCTAAATGTTCTCTCTATTCTATGTTGGTCATGTCTAGCCTTGTACTTTTCCTGTGACTTATTTAGTGTCTCTTATACTTGAAAATGGATCTGTCTAATCTTCTCAAAAAAAAATTCTACTTTTAATGCATCTTCTATGAGGTCCTCCCTCACCACTCCTTCTTGTCGATATACAACATCTAAGGGTGAAGATGGAAAACATCTAAAGAAAGTTTCAAAAGGTGAATTAACAGTAGAAGTGTGGACTGCTTTGTTATAATAGTGTTGTATATAGATCATATTTTAATCCCAGGTCTTCAAATGCTTGTGATTGTAACTCCTCAAAAGTTGCACCAAAGTCATGTTGAATAAAAAAAATTCCCATCTATCCGTGGATGGAATGTTGTAGAAATCTTCAACTTAGTGTCCATATTCCCCCATAATGTAGACCAAAATGTACTGAGAAACCCGGTATCCCTATTTGAGATGATGCTCCTTGGTATGCCAAAGTGCACCTAGACTTGTTCAAAGAAATTGTTTGTTACTTCTTGTTCGTTGATGGTCTTTTTACAAGGCATGAGAATGAAAATTTTATTCAACTTGTTAACTACCAAAAATAAATAGGCATGTCCCTTCCTGGTTGTCGGTAAACATCCCACAAAATCCATGTAAATACTTTCCCAAGGTCGAGTGGGTACAAGTAAGGGATGGTATATATCTTGCTTCTTGTTATTGGGCTTGCTGGTACAACTTGTATACATCCTCTAATATACTATGCTACATCTTCTTGCATTTTGGGCCAGTACACATACCTCTATAAATTGGAAATCATCTTCTCAACACCAAAATGTCCTCGAACCTTGGAGATGTGAGCCTTTCTAATAAGCTACAACCGTTCACCTTTAGGAACATATTACTTATCGAGCTTGTAGAGTAAACCATTCTGGGAATGATAGTCAGTCGTTCCATCACCTTATTCTATATGAATTTGGCCATGTAGTCATTGAAACACGAAATTGAAGTCCTCATATTTTTCGTATGCCTCTTTATATGCATCATGGGTGAAAGGATCCATGTGCATCATAGTTTCCAAAGCTATAATATTGGATGTGGATGGTCGTGAAATCATGTCTGCCAACATTTTTGTGCTACCCTTCTTATACTTTATGACCAAATGAAATTGTTTTAAAAACCCCATTCACTTGTAATGCTTGGTTTGTTGTAGATTACTTTGGACCTACAAATATTGTAGTGGTTGGTGATATTTGTGGATTATGGACTCCTTACCCATCGGATAGTGCTTCCACTTTTTGATAGCTTTTACCAAGGCATAGAGCTTCTTGTCGTAGTCATGATAGTTGAGAACCGCCCCATGAAATACTTCATAATGATAGAATACAATCCTTCCCCCCTACATCAACATGTATCCCATGGCATACCCACTTGCATTTGTCTCCACTTCGAAGGGATTCTGCATGTTTGGTAGTGCAAGCACTGGTGCTTGACTAATCTTTATTTTAAGCTCATCAAAGGCCTTTTTTTTATTCTTCCCCCACTCGAAACTCTTACCACTGGTTGTTATGGCGTGGAGTGGTGTATCTATTGTTGAAAATGAAGATATGAACTTCCGCAAGTATTGTGTTTCCCCAACAAAACTCCTAAATTCAGTGACATTTGTAGGAACTAGAAATTTCATGATGACCTCCATCTTTATGGGATCTATCTTGAGCTCCCCCCCACTGATCACATACCCAAAATACAAAAAATATTGTTGAGAAAACTCGCATTTATTGATATTGGCTAGCAACTAGTGTTTTATCAGAGTCTCTAACACCTGCATAAGATGTGACATGTGTGCACTTCCCAGGTAGCACTATAAACTAGTATATCATCCAAATAGACAATAACAAATTAATCTAGATGAGGGCATAAAACATCATTCATTAGTATCATAAATGTAGTCGGTTCATTACATAAACCAAATGGCATAACCAACCACACATACAAACCTTTCCTTGTCTTCAAGGAAGTCTTCAATATATATTCTTCTTTGACTCATACCTAGTGATATCCTGATTTTAAATACAACTTAGTGAAGTACTTGGCATGTTGCAGTTGGTCCAATAGATCATTGATCCTTGGAAGAGGGTACCAATTATTTAATGTAATCTTGTTCAATGCCCTGTAGTCGATACACATTCTCCAAGTCCCATCCTTCTTGGGCACAATTATGATGGGTGATGTACTTGGTCGAATCACACCCTGCTCCAACAACTATTGCAATTTCTTCTTCACTTCATTTGCTTCCATAACAGATTGTCTATAATACCCAATATTCTTCAAGGGGGAGTCTGGAAATAATTGGATTTCATGCTCCACTTCCCTCTAGGTGGTATCCCTTTAGGCTCCTGGAACACTCCTCTATATGCATGTAGAAACTCCTCCAACTGATGTTTCTACTCTTTAATACACCCTTCCATGGATGTCTTCACTCTCATTAACTCATCATCTAGATGATTTTATCTTAATAACAAAAAAACTTATTTCTTACTAGAAATAATAAACTTCTTGGCTTGGTTGGCACTTACCATTGAGATCTTTGACTTGACTTTATGCACATTGATGATGTAGGACTTCCCATCCATGATCAATTAGTATTGGTTGGCTCTCCACATGAATATTGCATCCCTCATATACACATAAGGGTTTACAAACACTACTCCACATACATGAAGGGGTACTATATCCAATTCCACTTCATCAATAAAATAAACACTTATAGAAAATTTAATATTACATTGTTTCATTACCTTTGTCTTTGAATCCTTTTTTACCCAACCCAATGGATAGGGGCTAGGATGATTGTGAACCTCCAATCCAATATTGTTGACCATATCCATGATTAGACTGTGAAATAGAGTGAAACAAAGAATCTATCTTGGTCTTCTTGACCTGAATCTTGATGTGGAAGAGTTTGTTCATATCCTTCTCTTCCTAGTGATGGAGGCTACTCATATTCACCTCCTTCTACATTGATGTGCAGACAATATTTTCATACACATCGGAGCTATTGTCGACCTAATTGATTGAATCTATGTCTAGAAGGTTCTTTTCTTTCCATCCTTCTTGTGGTTCTTTGGGTTTAGCTATGGATGTAGCTTCCAACATTTTTCCTCGGTGTGGCCATCAATGTTGCAATGATTGCAATGGTTGCTTGGATATTTACTTTGTTGTGCATTGAATATTGTCTTCTTATCTTTCCCCCCTTTACACTTCTTCTTCCCCTCCTTGGAAGCTTCATGGTGCTCTTTCTTCTTCAAACCACTTGGCTACCATTTCTTTTGGCCTATGTTTTCCAGGTATTGTGCCTATACACACAACTCATCCATTGTCCTTGGCTTGAAGAGCATCACCTGCTTTCATAGATGACTATGTAAACCACCCATATATTCGGGGAGTACATATAGATTCTTGGGTGAGATACCTAGCATGATGGCCATCGTTTTGAAATCAGTGGTGTACTCTTGTACACTCTACCCCTGCCTTTTCCTGAAGTAGTGCCACTAGATCCATTCGTCCTCTACATACCCGATAGGGTAGAATTGGGACTTGATGAGGATTTGAAGTCCTCTCACCTAGTTACTAGTGGATCACCCTATAGCCTAAGTGTTTCCATGTGGATTTCCCACCAGGTTAAAGCATGGCCCTCTAACTTCAATATAGAAAATGAAATATTCTTCTCTTCATCTATCTGGTGAATGCTAAAATAAACTTCTAGTTGTTTCAACCAATGATTCAATTGTAATGAATTGATCTCACCTTGGTATGGATTTATGTCCACTTCTGATTCCATCTCGAATAGAGACTGTGAAGGTTTCATGACAATCAAACTTCACAGCTCTTTCTCGGATTCTTTTTGCGACTCCTTTCTTGAGTCTTCCTAATATTTTGACTTCCCCTCCAATATGTTCTCTAAGTTAGAGCCTCCATCATCTCCAAACGATCCAACATTTCTTTCTAGAGTTGCCATGAGGAGTTTCATATTGTGACTGATATCAAAAACTTGCACTTCCAACCTATCAAATATCTCTTCTGCTGGATCTTGAGGGTTATTATGAACAAACTCATCCACCATGGCTAGGGTTTCTACAACCTCTTTTTAAGTCAATTCATGGATCCTGCAACTTCCCACAAATACCCAAAATAAAAACCTTCTTTGATACCTTTATGATCTGTAAACTATCATGGATATTCCACTAGAACAGTTTGTCACAATAGATCTAATAAAATACTGAAAATATTTACTATTAAGGTTATTTTTCCTTTAGATCTCCAGAATATTTAATTATTATTTTTCTTCTTATACATGAAATAGATAAAATGTGGAAAATAGAGAATAGTAAAATACAATCACACCATCCACAAATAGACACAAGATATGACCTAGGAAACCCAATATGAGAGAAAACCCAGCTAGAAAGTGAGGCTACTCTGCTCTCTTTTCTCTAGTATAGAAATGTTGAAAGTACAAAGAAATATGCACTCTTTGTGGAGTAGTCTTTGACCTGTGTCCTATATGGCTGCTACATAATATCTCCTCCTCTGTTATGCTCACAGAATACCACTCTCAAATGTTTTTCTCAGCTATGGAACAAGATACAATGTAAAAGAATGGAACCCCTTCTCCTCCTAGTGGCCTGATATTTAACATAGTCTGATAGCAATCTAAGGGTAAGTTTTTTACTTCCTCAACCCTCAATTGTGAAATGGTTTTGGATCTTCTAGAATCTTCTTGAAATTACATACATGGCTAGCCCCATATGTGTTAGAAAAAACAGGATCGCATAGCAATAATATAAAACATGTGCGAAAATAAACACAGAAGATACACAATACAATAGAGACACAAATATACTTGATTCACTCAATATAGCCTATGTCCACCAGAGAAATTGCTAGTCCTTCCTTTATTATTATCTAGCAAATGAATGGATACACACTATAGTACACCCGCCGTAAATTCCTCTTATTTTCTCATATTCTCCTCTCTTTGATCTGGATTTTATGAACAGAACGAAATGAATAAAAATTATTAACAAGTGGTTAACAAAAAATAACAGAGATACAGTAAAATTGGTTTTCTATTCAATAACGAAATACGCTAAAACTATAAAATGCAGCGGAAACAAGCTTGCTGGAATGGTGGCGGCTTATCTCTGAGAAGAGATGTGACAATTGCACTCATTCGCAAGAAGAAGATTACAATGAGGCTCTGAAGGCCTTTTTACAATAGACAGGAATGCCAAAAACCATAGACATCCAAAAACCTAACCCTAGGAGATGAAGCGCCAAAAGTCATGTGGGCATTTGTGTAAGTTAGTACATCAACTTCCTGGGGTCGTAACTTTTGCATACGATCTTTGTTTTAGGTGTGTGATAGCCCGTTGGAAAGGAATCATCAAGGAGATTCATTTTGGAGGCTCAATCATGCCTTCTAGTATCATTGAGAAGCTATATCTTGAAAACCTTCATTTAGGTCCTCAAAATGGCCCCGGAAGTTAAAATTGCTAAAAATAGTAAATTGCCAAAATTGCCAGAAAATTGTTTTGAGCCAGTTGGAAAAGGTGGGTGGCCACCGATATCCACCTACATCAATCCTACATACCTAGAAAACAATGGTTTCCATTTCATTGATTTCCCCCATTAGATGGGGAAATTTCTACTGAATTTGGCCCCGGGTGAGCCACTTGCCTTAGTGCAAGAGTTGCCCTGCATTGACGACTCGATAAAGCTAGATCCTTTGTTGTCGAGTGCCCTTGATCTATGTGTCCACAATCCGATCACTGGATGCCTGTTGTATGTAGTTGGGGTTGAGATATGTGGGTCTCAACTATTATGCTATGTCTGAGGTGTCCAATAATGGTGGGAAATAAGGGCGAAGGAGATCCACGTTTAACACTCGGTGTAGGCCAAGGAAAGAAGGAATGTTGAGCTGAAAAGCATTATCCCTCATGGCCTTGGTGATAGTTTACAACCCATAATGGATTGGGAAAATTTTTTGATGGGGTCCTGTAAGACGTTCTTTCTGCAAATGCAACCAAACTTTGTCGCCCACCTGAAACTTATGTGGCACCCGATGTTGATCATAGCATTGTTTGTACTTGTCATTGGACTTCTGTAGGATATAATGAACCTATTGGCGGATGTGCTGGATCCGCTCAATGAACCAGGTGGCTTTTTCAGCTTCAGTTGGAGCAGGAGATGAGTCGTTCAAGGTGACCGCAAGGGGAAGTGCAACATCTATGGGACCCAATGGTTGGAATCCCAACCCCACCTGAAAGGGGTTGTGGTCGGTTGTGCTATGCAGGGCGCGGTTGTAGATATGTTGAACATAGGGAAGTCTCTCATCCCATGTGCAAGGGTGATTTCAATTATACATGCGAAGGATATTCACAATCATTTGATTTACGACCTCGGTTTGGCCATCTATCTGGGGGTGGAAGGTCGTGGATTTGGTGAGCTTGGTGTCCAGCAATGACCAGAGGCTCGACCAGAATGTGCTGAGAAATTGACTGTCCCCATCTAAGACAATGGTTTTTGGGATTCCAAAATGTACCCAGACTCGTTCAAAGAAGAGCTTGGCAGTGGCCTTTGTTGTGATGCTCTTCTTGCAGGCAACCAGAATCGCCATCTTAGAAAAGCGATCAAAAAACACAAAAACACAGTCATTTCCCTAGTTGGTGGACAGGAGGCCCGACATGTAGTCCATTGAGATGGATTCCCATGGCTTGTCACGAGTAGGAAGAGGGGTGTACAGGCCCTATTTCTTAGTGGTTGGTTTGGCAATAGCGCAGGCAGTGCAGGACCTGATATACTTGTTGACCTCCTGTCGAAGTTTCGGCCAGTAGATATGTTTATGTAGCATCGCCACTGTCTTTTTGACACTGAAGTGTCCTTCCACCTGACTGTAGTGGTCTTACCAAATCAGCTTTGCTCGCTTGCTTGATGGAACACAGATATGGCCCAAACGACACAACAACCCATCCTGAAGATGGAAATTATCGACAACTGTGTTTGCACCCAACATTTGGTAGGTGGTGGTGAAGTCTAGGTCTGTCTCATAGATTTGGGGCCATCTAGAGGTCTCATGGCCGAAAGAGTCTATCACCATGGTGAGTATCGCGACTAGCGGTCTACTGAGGCAATCAGCGACGCAATTGGTGCTTCATGTTTTATACTTGATGTTGAGGTGGAATTGCTGCAAGTATGTGGACCACTTTTGATAGCGATCATTCTACAATTTTCTCTGTGTCTACATGAACTGTAGTGGCTTATGATCAGTTTCGATAACTGTCTCCTTCCCAAGAATGAAATGTCTCCACTCGCGGCAAGCTTGCACAATGGAGTACATTTCTTTGTCGTAAGTAGGGTACTTACGGACAACATATGATAGTATCTCACTATGATAGGCCACGGGGTGGTCGTGTTGAGTGAGAATGGCACCCAAAACATAGTCTGAAGCATCTGTCTTGATATCAAAGGGATTTTACAGGTCTGGTAGTGAAAGTACCGAGGCTGAGCACAAGCGTTGCTTCAAATCATTGAACGCTTGTTGTTGGGATCGGCCCACGCAAATTTATCCTTACCACCACCCCTGTTTATTTGGCTAAGGGCCCATGCAATATGGAAGAATCCCAACATGAACCTGTGGTAGAAATTGGCAAGGCCCAAGAAGATCCAAAGCTCAGTGAGTGTGGTTCGGGCTGGCCAGTCATGAATAACTTGGATCTTGGCTGGATCCACATGTACACCATGTTGATCAATGATGTAGCCCAAGTAATGGACCCTGTCCATGTCGAAGGAGCATTTTACCAATTTGGCGTATAGCTTGTGCTGCCGCAGGGTATGCAGAACCTACTGAATATGCTACAAGTGTTCAACCCAAGTCTTGTTGTAAATGAGAATGTCATCCAGATACACCACTACAAAAGTATTGGTGAATGGTCGTAGGATATCATCCATCATCCTCCTGAAAGTGGTTGGAGAATTTGTAAAACCAAAGGGCATGACCAACCATTCAAAAAGGCCTTCCTTTGACTTGAAGGTGGTCTTTCATACATCTGTCTGCTACATCGGGACCTGGTGGTAGCCAGACTTCAAATCAATCTTATTGAATTATTTGGCCCCCATGAGTTGATCAAGAAGGTCGTCGATTCGGGGAATCAGGTATCGATTTTTTACTGTGATTTTATTCAGAGCCTGGTAATCAATGCAGAGTCACCAGGTTCCATCTTTCTTCTATACCAGCATGATTGGGCTCCCGCAAGGTGATGAGATGGGACGGATGTGCCCCTTGTGGAGAATTTCTTGGATCTATCACTTGATCTCCTCATTCTCTAACAGAGAGTGATGATAGACTGGCCCATTGGGCAGCGGTGCATCGGGGGTCAGATCAATGGGGTGCTTGACCTGGCAGTGAAGAGGTACCCCGGTAGGTGAGGAGAATATATCTAAGTATTCTTCCATGACCTTATCTATTTTCTTTTTCTGTGTAGAGAGGTCAACCGCAGAAACCCTAGATGTGGCTATGATCTTTCGTTTATTCTAAGAGAAAATCATGAAGAAGACAAACTTCCTGTCTGAGATATGACCTTCCTACATTTCTTAGCAGAGATCAAGGAAATAGCACTAGGTGGGACTACCTCAGGTATCCTGTACAATTTCTTATTCAAAGTAATAATAACACTATGAGGCCTAGACTCATATACAACATGACGTTTCCATAAATGAGGTTGGCCCAAAAGAACATCACAAACTTCGAGAGGAGAAAAATCACACAATACCTTATCTTTCAAGGGGTTGATGTCGTACGACAGTAGACACTATTGGCTAATAAGGAGATTGCTTCCTTGGCGGAGCCATCCAATGGTGTAGGGTTGTGGGTGTGGCGTTTTTGGCAGGGCTAGTCACTTGATGACCTCTACTGAGATGAGTTTCTTCTGGCTACCACTATCAACGATGAAGTGCAACAGGGTGCCTTTTACCCACATCTATGAATGGAAGAGGCGCTCTCCTTCTTCTAGCTCATCTGGTTCACCAAGCTAGAGCTTGGTGGTAGCAACGGTGGCACTGGGTTCCACATCAATGATTCATCTTCCCCTTTCTGGTTATGGCTCAGAGTCTGAATCTGCATCTGATCCAGAGGATTTCACTTCAGCCACCAACGTCTGCTTTGAGCGGTAGCCAACAGTGTTATGCCAAGGGCTCTTATGGAAGTCACACCACTTCCCGGTATCTTTCTTTGTCTTTCTGGTGTCCTTCTTTGCTTGTGGCTTGGACTGGCTGTCTTGATACTATCCATCTTTTCTATGTCCTTTGTTCTATGGATTGGGGCGACCCTTTCCTGGATTTTGTCGTGAGGGGTTCCCAGGCCCAAATTGTCATGTCTTTTGTTTGAGCTTCTTCTCTATTTTGACGGCATATCGGTAGGCCGCGACCAAGGATGAGATGTCCAAAAATTCCATTTCAGTGTGGATGTATCTATGCAGAGCATCATGATACTTGAGCACCATATGTCGCTTTGAATCTTTGATACCTAGCTTGGTGCGCAAGGTATGGAAGATATTTGTGAAAGCTGGCATTGCTTGGTCTCTTTTTTTCTATAGTGTGGTCCATTTGGTATACAGGTCGTCATAACTTCCGACAGGGTAGTATTGTTCCTTAATAGAATCCTTGAAGGATTCCTAGGTGGTCATGGCTATAAATAATGAGGGTTCCTCTATTTCCTTTTTCTCGCAGAAAGTTTCCCACCAATCTTTGACATGGGGAACGACTTTGAGGAGCTCAAAAGTAATCTTTTCTCTATTTGAAAAGTTATGGACAGAAAAATATCCTTCTAGTAGATTCAACCACTTGTCTACAACATCTGTGTCTATATGACCTTCAAATATAGGAATATTGAAGTTTATCTATACCTTGAAGGGGGCGGTGCCTCCGCTCGAAGAACATGCGTCGCCTGTTGGTAGCTGCCGAAGGATTTGTTCGAAACTATCCATCATCTTGTTCCTCTGTTGCGTGAGGGATTCCTCAATCAACATTTTGAAAGGATCTCTTGTCCCATCACCTTTATTTTCTCCTTCCATGAGAGGTCACTTGGGCGTGCGAGAGATTTTGTCCTCAAGAGAAACAAGCTCAAGACCCAACGTTGGGGGCATGCATTAAGACGACAAGGAGCAGACCGCTCTAATACCACTGATCTAGATTTTATGAGTAGAAAGAAATGAATAGAAATTATTAACAAGTTATTAACACAAAATAACAAAGATACAGTAAAATTGGTTTTCTATTCAATAACGAAATAAGCTAAAATTGTAAAATGCAGCAGAAACAAGCTTGTTGGAATGGTGGCGGCTTATCTCTGAGAAAAGATGTGATGGTTGCGCTCATTCGCAAGAAGAATATTACAATGAGGCTCTAAAGGAATTTTTACAATAGACAGGAATTCCAAAAACCCTAGACATCCAAAAACCTAACCCTAGGAGATGAAGCATCAAAAGTCATGTGGGCCCCATCTAGGTAAGTTAGTACATCAACTTCCCGGGGTCGTAACTTTTGCATACGATCTCCGTTTTAGGCGTGTGATAGTCCGTTGGAAAGGTATTGTCAAGGAGATTCATTTTGTGGGATCAATAATTCCTTCATATATCATTAAGAATCTCTAGCCCAAAAAACCTTCATTTAGGCCCTCGAAATGGCCCCGGAAGTTAAAACTGCTAAAAATAGTAAATTGTCAAAATTGCCAGAAAACTATTTTGAGCCAGTTGGAAAAGGTGGGTGGCCACCGATATCCACCTAGATCACTCTTAGAATACAATATTCACTCTCATACCTAGCCACAATACAATTCCCTCATACATAAAAGAGGGTTTCCTTTTGGGGAAAAAACCTCTAACACAACTTCTACCATTAGATATGCAACCTAATAATGAATGGTTTAGATTGACTATGGAATTACAACGTTTTACAAGGAAATTTTCCCAAAAATTTCTCTTCATGGGTGTTGGACAGGCATTTTGGAAATAATATACATAAAAATACTAATTATAGAATAAGTGCATAGAAGAAGAAGGAAGATTCAGGAGTGTGTAGTTGAGGCACATACAGGAGTCTAGTGCACATAGAGAAGAATAAAGCAGAGACCAGAATAAAAAAGAGGAATAAAAAAGAGGAATAAAACAGAGGAATAAAGTATAGAAGAAAGAGGGTGAAAAGGAAGGATGACAACCCGACATGTTAAATATAAAAGGATGCGCAAAAGTAGGAAGAACAACATTCATAGTGCAAAAGTAGCATGCAGACATAAAAGCAAGTGAAAGCAACCCAAACAACTTGTTAAATTGAGTTATCATGTATTGTGATAGGGTTTTGGGATGAAGAAAGTAGGGTTTTAAGCCCTAGAATTCAGGGATACATATGTAATGGGTTGGGAGAGTAGGGGTTCTACTAGTTATTGTTATTGTTATGGTTTTGTTCTATTCCATTCTGTTGAGGATGAAGAGTGATAGGATAGGCGAAGAAGGAAAGAGTGTATGTCTGAATGCCAAGGATATGATGCAGAGAGAGAGAGAGGCTTGCACTACAAAGCAGCTAGGCTAAGAGAAAGGAGAGATAACCATGATAGAGATACCACACATAAGAGGAGAGGAAGAAGGATCTCATTACAATACTATAATAAAAGAGATATTAAGTCCTAATCAGACTGGATCATGTCTCGAATCCACGACCCCATGTGCATCACCACAATCGGAGATAACAATTGAAGACTTATCAAAAGAACTTATAATTAACACGGAAGGACAGAGTAGTGGAATAAGTGTGTAGAGTCAAAGTCAACCAACATCATTAAGAGAAGGGACTACAAAAAGCAACATGGCAGGGGTAGATAACACCCTCAGACTACCTGATTTCAGGGAGTTGGGTCAGAGGACCCAGAACAACATTTTTTTTTTGCAAGACAATTTGGGCCACAAAGAATGTTTAGGACAAGGTTGTGAATGTTACCCAGTTAGAAACAACATTTTGAGGCCTTGCGTTAGTCTAGTACATGAAACTGCAGAGTACCACACCTACAGCACAAGCTAGGACTTTGGTGGAGATAAGGCTAGTGTTGTTGAAATAATTCAAGAAGCCAAAGTTTGAGTCACAATACATTATAGAACTGAAGGAGATTAAACAGGTACCAACTGAGTCAGTATGGGATTTTGATTAAAGGTTCAAGGACCTGATGGGTAGAATGAATTTCCAGATTCTCGATCAACAACATCAAGAATGGTTTATTGCAATACTTCTACCCCACATTTGCAGGCCATTGATTCAACAGAAGGTTGTGTTGCAACCCGAGGCGCTAGAAATTTGAATCATCCCCTGTAGGAGACAGTGGAGGGATGGAGCAAGTTGAGACACAATTCATTTCTTTGACGATTCAACTGGAAGAACTTAAAAAAGGGAAAGAGAAATGAGAGAAATTTTGGTGTACCAAGTGTAGGACTAAAGGCCATCACAAGGATGAATGCCCAACATTCACGTAGTACTTGATGATTAGAGCACCAAATCCATTACCAGGAGGGGGTATTGAGATATATGTAAGAAACAGGGCCATCATCCAACTGAGTGTCCATTACTACAGAAGTATCAGAGTACACCAAGGAACTTGTTTTCAAATTTTTGCAAGTCAGTCAGACATGAAGAGAAGGACTATCGCGCATTTGATTTGATGAGGGAGTGCACTACAATTATGTATAGGATTCAGGAAGAGAATGTTGCAATAGAAGGAAGTGGTCCACAATATACTAATCAAAGAGGATTCAATCTAGGGAACATGGGAACTTTTTGTAGAGGTCAAGGCATATGAAATTTTGATAGGGGAGGAAGAGGACCGATTATATGTTACAATTGTAATTAACCGAGACACTTAGCCCGAAACGGCCTGAATCTGTGTACAATGTGCACATACTGTAGAGATCTCGACCATGTGATAGAATATTTTCCTCAACTAGTTGCAAAATGGCAGGCCAGAGGAAACCAGAACCAGAATCCAAATCAGAATGTGTAGAAAATATCAGCTAAAAAATTCAACGAACGACCAAGAATAGTAGTTGTTATGCATGGAGGAGCTAGAACAGGAGTTGATGTGACGAGTGAAGGAAAGCATACTAAGCAATGGGTAAGGAAGTATGCATGACCTATGACAACCTTTGATCCTCAGTAAGAAAATGAGATATATCAGACGGAAAGAAAAGAAATACTTGGACAATATTAGGAAGCATCAACTTTATCTACGCCTCATGTTGAAGATCGCGTTGTGCCAAAGAAGCCAACTAGGAAGGTAAGCACTATAAGAGAATTATTAAGGAGTTGTGTAGAGATAATAAAATATGAAACTATGTTGAATACACTATATGACATGATTGATCATAGTACACAAGGAAGGGAAAATACCATCACACAAAGGGAGGTAAAACATGTACTGTGCAGGAAGAGGACCAATGGAGAATTTAGATGCAATGCACAAATTGGGGAATACGGTGTGGATAATGTTATCTTGGACTTGGGGTCTGATGTAAATTTTTTACCAAAACAGACCTGGGAGCTAATGGGAAAACCTAAGCTACTATGGTTCCCTATTCAGTTAAGGCTTGTGAATCAACACAAAATAGTACCGATTGGTCGATTAACTAGAGTACCTATGAACATAGATGGGTGTGAAGTGTGGTAGACTTTGAATTTATTGAGATCGTGGATGATATTCAACCATATCCAGAACTAATGGGACTTGAATGGTCATTTGATAACCAAGCAATCATTAATCTTAAGAAGAGGGAAATGATATTTGAATTCGTAGATTTGAAGGTTACTGCACCATTGGACCCAACAGAAGGAAAGAGATACATAGAGCCAACAAGAGGAAATGACATTGAAACTTTGTATAACATGACTACGCAGATGGATGGTTATGTTAACCCTACTGCAGATGGTGAGATAAGTTGGAGAAGTACCAACTAGTGTGCATCATAGTTGGAGGAAGGTCTAGAGAATTCGAAGCAGAGAATGGATGAAGGTTCAACTAGATGATGTGCATGCATAACTCGATCCTTGTGCTAGATTGGAACAAAATTATGTGATCCACCCAGGTATGATGGATTGAATGATATAAGTTTTTTTGTAAAGGAGTTTGAGTTGCAAGTACTTAAACAACAAAGGTTGTTGGCACTAGATGTTGTCCTAAAAGAGACCCCAGCCAAATGATGGGTTGAACATAAAGAAGGAATGTAAGACTGGTCACAGTGTAGAAGACTAATGCAAGTAAGGTTTGGTACTGAGGTTGAAAATATTGCGCAAAAGTATACACGAGAGAGTGATCCAGTAGGTCATGTTGACTAGTGTAGGATTTTATGGAGTTTAGTATCAAAAACAGAATGGACACACAAATTTATACATACACTGGACACAATTCCAAAGAACTGGTATCTGGAATTGGAAATGCGTAGAGAAACAACAATATGGGAAGAGTTGACTCAGAGGTTCAAAGTCACATTTACATCTGAACATGAATCTCCATCAATAGATGCAACACTACAGGCTATTCGAACTAAGATCTTCTCAAAAGAAGGGTCGATGTAGATGGTACCAATGTGCAGTGTGCACATAGCTAATATGATTGTCCATGAGTTATTGGAGTGTTACAATATATCTAAGGAAGAATATGATTAGAAAGATCCTGGGAACGTGCAAGTATTTAAAATAGAAGGAGAACAGGTAGTTGAAGGACCAGATCTTGAGTCCACTACATACACACAACCCATAAAGAAGCGAAAGGTAAACATTGGGACAACAAAAAGAATATGAAGTTTGCTTAGATAGGGGATTACTAGAGTGATGAGACCGTAGAAACTAGTGCAGACCTACTACACGAATATCAAGACCTATTCCCAAATACATTTTCTAAGATGAAGGGGATAACTGGGGACTTAGGCGAGATGAATATTCCCTTGAAACTAGGTGCTAAGCCAGTGCTACAGTGGCCTTACAGGTTAAATCCGAAGTAAAAGAAAAAAGTGAAAGTCGAAATAGATAGGATGTTGGACACATGAATCATTGAAATGGTAGAAGAATCTGAATGGATCATTCCAATGGTAGTGCAAGAAAAGAAGATGAGAGGAATCATGATTTGTGTGGATCTGAGGAAGCTGAATGATGCTTGTTTACATGACCCATTCCCAACACCATTCACAGATGAGGTAATAGAGAACGTAGGAGGCCAAGAGACATATTATTTTACTGATGGATTCTCGGGCTTCCATTTGATAAAATTTATGCAAGAAAATTGATAAAAGACTACTTTCACAACAAAGTGGGGGAGTTATTAGTATATAGCAATGCCCTTTAAACTAAACAATACCCTTGCAGTGTTTTCTGGAGTAGTGGTTGCAACATTCAAGGAATTTATTCATAATTTCCTTGAAGTATACTTGGATGATTGGATTGTGTTCAGTCTATTGAAGGATCACATAAAAGTACTCAGGATAATTTTGGATAGGTGTAGATAGTGTTAGATTTCACTGAACTTGAAGAAGTGTATTTTTTGCACACCGTTTGGAATTTTGTTGTGCCATTTAGTCTGCAAGTAAGGATTACTAGTAGAACCAGCCAAGATTGTAGTAATCTGGATTTAGAACCATCTAAATCAGTCAGATAGTTGAGGGAAACTATGGGTCATACAAGCTATTACAAGTAATTTATCAAAGGATATGTACAAATCACAACACCGATGGAAACGTTGTTGAAGAAGGAAGAAAAGTTCCAATGGAATGAGGATTGTCAGAAGGATTTGGACACATTAAAAAAAAAATAGTGACCGTGCCAATTTTGATATTTCCAAATTAGAACAAGGAGTTCCATGTTCATGTAGATACATTGTCCATAGCTTTGGGCACAATACTATCTCAGTCAGGGGAGGGAGACATATATCACCCAATTTCTTTTGTAATTAGGAAGTTGTCTTTAGTAGAGAATAATTACACCACTACATAATGAGAAGGACTGGAAATAGTTTATGCACTACAGAAGTTCAAACATTATTTATTGGGGTCTCACTTTAAGATGTACACATACCATTCAACATTAAAATACTTAGTGAACAAGCCAGTGTTGGGGGGGAGGATATGAAGATGGCTACTATTGTTCCAGGAATACGATTTTGAGGTTGTGGTGAAACCATGGAAGTTGAATGCAAGACCGGATCATCTATCGTGCATACTATCAGGAGAATATGCAGGGAATTTAGATGAAAGCTTCCCATATGGACAACTATTTGCAGTTAAAATGGTGGATGATTACTTCTTGGACATACTGCAGTTTCTAAGTACAGGAATGGCTCCATCAGACATGATAGTTGTGTAGAAGAAACAATTGGTAATGAAACCAACAGATTATAAGTTGATTGCAGAGAATTTATACAAGTTGGTTGTATATGTAATGCTGAGACGATGTGTGTTGGAACATGAAAGATCGGTGATACTCGAAGAAGCGCATGACATGATTGTAGGAGCACATTATGCAGGGAGAGAAAATGCACACAATATTTTGTGTGTAGGGCTTTAGTGGCCTACACTTAACAAAGATGCTAAGGAATATTGTCAGTCATGCGATGTATGTCAAAGAGTGTGAAAGCCATACATGAGGGATGAAAGGCCTTTTAATCCATAAATTGCATTACAAGCATTTGATAAATGGGCCATAGACTTTTTGGGGCCAATCAACCCACAAGAAATAAGATCAAGGGAAACGTACTTAATCACTACGATGAATTATTTCAAAATATGGGCAGAAGCAGCACCAGTCACAGACTACACCATGAACATTGTTGCACAATTTTTGTTTGAGATGGTAGTCACACGATTTGGATGTTTGTGCATATTACTCAATTATCAAGGAACACACTTTCTGAATAAGGAAATTACAACATTGATCGAGGATTTTCAAATTCATCATCAAAAGAGTACCCTGTATCATCCTTAGGCCAATGGGATAGTGGAAGATTTCAATAAAATACTGGAGACTACTTTGACAAATATCTGCAAGGTAGGGAGAGATGATTAGGAATTAAGAGTTCCTAGGTTGTTATGGGCCTACAAGACAACAAGAAAAAAGTTGAAAGGACATAAACCTTTCATCTTGGTCTATGGGAAAGAAGCAATTATGCCAATGGAGTTTATTCTACCTAGCATGCACATTGCAACAATCACTGATCTTTCAGACTCTGGCATAATAGAGGAGAGATTTTCACAGTTGGTACAACTTGAGGAAGGTCAGTTTGTCACAGGTTTCCATTAGAAAGTTCAGAAGGAAAGAGAGAAGCAATGGCATGATATACACATTAAACAAAAAAAGTTTCAAGTGGGAGATTTGGTATTACTCTATGACAACAAGTTCATGCAACATCCAGGAAAGTTTAGAATGCATTGGTTAGGACCATATGTGATTCAACATGTAATAGAGACAGGTGTTACGCAATCGGAAACCCTCAATGGATAAGTCCTTGGAGGAATGGTGAATGGAAGTTGACTGAAACTCTATAAAGACGGTTGATAGTCTACACAGTAATCTGGGTTGCTCCAGAACACATGTTAAGAGAATAATCCACAGAAGAAAAAGACCACAAAACAAGTAGATGTTAAAGAAAAATAGTTGCGTAGTTTGGAACTGATAATACCGTTAAAAGAATTAAAGTAAGGAAAAAATGGAGAGAATATGGTAATGACATGTCATAAAGACGTCGTATAATCTTAAATGGTAAAAACCACTGGAAATCACGACAGATTGGAAGTATGAGGAAAACATCACATGAAAAATTTGGTAATAAAGTCACATTTATTTAACCATTCATCAACCTCGTTGGCATATTGGACGAGTTAGTTAAGGCATGAAGGTACATGCACAGTGGGCAAGGATGCACAAAAGCAGTCGAAGGTTTCTAAGTGTAAATCATTGTTACTAAGAGCTACATGCAAGAGAGAGTGAACCAGAGAGAACCCAAGTGACTCAGAACCAAACTACAACTACATCAAAATAGCCACAGAGCAAGTAAAGGGACTTGTCGCAGAAAATGATGGACCCACTGAAAGTTGGAGCACCATCAACAGTGGCACGAAAGAAATCAAAATGACCAACAGATGCACCATAGGTTGAGGAAATACCTGAAGATTTGGCTTTGGCTTCACTGGAAATCTTCCACAGGGATTATATCTCACCGAGGAAAGACAATGTGCCTCGAGTCAAAGTACCAGTAGATGGGAAATATGCATTGGCAACATCACCACTCCCACTTGGTATAAGTGTGGAAGGAGACATGCTTGGCAAGGTTGTCTCCCTCAAGTTTTTGGATCACGATATCATAGACAAGCAGAAGTTTCCCGATATGGCCAGGGAAAAGTACTTGTGCACTAAGAGTGTATTGGGCACATGACTGATATTAATGGAAACACATATATGGGAAACATGACTCGAGAAGTAGGGAATACTACATGTATTGGAGGTTCCCCAATTCAGATACAGCCTAGAAATCAATTCTTGTGTTAAGTTACTACTCAGTTGCATCTATGGAGGGAAATTTTGGCTTGACCTACTAGTGTCAATTGATACTGCATTAATTTTGTGAATAATAGGGCTACCGAAAGTAGGAGAGGATCTGATGATTTTGTTCAATAAGACATGGGAAAGATCCCTATCAGAATCAATGAAGGTGAAATTTCACACCTTCAGGGGGAAAAGGAGATAGGATGTTGTGAACATCAATGATAGTGGTGTTAGGTTTGCAACGCAGATGTTGGCCTGTAAATTGTTGTGCAAGTGTCGTAAGGACGAAGTACTGGCCGCAGTGATCGTAGCCTCAAAAAAATGCTCAGAAGGGGTCCAAATGAACTGATCCAGCTTCTTGGTGAATCATTTTTTGATAGACTGTATTGAGTCCCAGGAGAAGGGTAGATAATTTCATTATGCATGGCTTTTTATTTTGATTGCACTGGTAGGATAGCAGGAACTAGGATACTACTAATGTATGGGAACAACCAGTAGAGGTAATATAGTCGCACGGTATGCCAACTTATGGCATACGATGAACAAAAGGAGGTAACATGACAATAATGTTACATTTTTGTATACTTTGATAATATCATATATCTAATCAAACATACACCATGCATCTCAAGAGAGCCAATGGAAACCTACAAGGATATTGCATGATTCAAACAAGACATGCACCATATGTATGTGCAAGCAAAGAAGGACCCTATGTGCCAGTGGCTGCCAACCAACTATAGGTGGACAACAGAGGATGTATGCCTATTTGTGAATGATTGGGAATATGGGTCGAAAACCCCATCAGAAAAAATGAGGCACTTGGAAGATGAAGAAGAACAGGATAAGAGTGATGAAGAACAGGATGAGGAATAGGGGAATGACCCAAACAATGGTGTAGGATATATGATTTTCCCATCAATAGTAGAGGCACAACATACATTCCCCATAGTAGGAGTGAAACGCAAAGATAAGGGGAAGGAGCCAACAAAAGGGTCGTGCAAGAAGACTAAAGTGCACAAGGAAGCTCCAGTTTATAATTTAACCAATGACGACATGGACTGAATCGGATACCAAGTATGGTACATTGTGGAGGAAGTCATGGAGGAAGCGATGAGGAAATAGGAAGAGCAACACAAAAATGTGCAGGAACAATTAGTAACACTCCAATAGCTCTTGGAAGCAACCAACATAACAAAAGAGCACATGACAGAGAGGGGAACATCCATAATTCTGATGGAGGACGCAGAGACTCCTCATCCAGTCTTAACCAAGGTAGCAGTTAGACACAGAATGCTACAAATTGAGACAGACGCAATTGAGTTCCCAACGATAGAATTACAAGAATAGGTGAAGGTGCTCATCTATCTGAACATTGTGGTGTCACGGATGTCAACATACATATTACAAATCTTGCAAATGGGCATGTTGTATGAGATTAGGATCTGAGGAGATGAAACACACCAGGAACTCACCAAAGTATAGGATGAAAGGGATCAATTGCAACAACAGTATGAAATTGTTCTACAACAAAAGAGCATAGTGGAAGGGAAAGTGGAAGGAGTGAGGAAGGAAAAGAATAAGGCTGAGGAAAGGGACAGGAAAGTGTTAAAGGAAAAGGATGAAGTCAAGAGTATGGCATAGATGACACAAGTGGTCATCTAGAAGTTGTACAAAGAAATTCCATAGGTCCCTATAGTAGTAGAAGATACTATGAAGGAGCATGTATTGAAAATTGGCGAAGTCATCAAGGGCTTCTGATCGAAGATTGAGGACCTACAGTTGTGAAGTACACCAGGCACAACACCAGAAGTAAGAGTAGGAAGAGAGAGAAAAGTGATGACAGTCATTGCCAACATCAAGAAAGTGGAGGAAGAGTGCACAAAACTCTACGAGGAGAGCACACAAATATGGAAATACATGGTGGAAGACTCAGAGATGAAGGTTGTGGAGGCCAAATTAATAGTAGCATGGGAAAAGGCCCAGAAATCTTCATAGAGAATCAACACACTTCCACCAATTGAACGTATGACAACAATTTTGGCACAGAGGCAGTCATACGTGGAATTTGAAAATAATGAGGGATTATCATAAGATCCTTTAGCAACACTTAGGACCACTGTAGGAAGACGCATTGAGGGTGATAGGTAAAATATCCACTGAATAGGGCAAGGTGAAACAAGAAGCACATGAAGTAGAAGAAAAACTCATAGCTTTGACTGTGCAGGGGGTCAAAGAGATTGTGGAAACAGAGAAATAAATAATAAAGGAAGTTGTGACAGTTAAGGAAGCCTCCCATAAATTCATCCAAGGATGGAGGAGCATGAAACAAGCCTAATTATCTCGGGACGATCCACATGTGAGTATTGGGGGCCTGCTGGGCAGGAATTTTGGAAATAATATACATAAAAATACTAAGTATTGAAGAAGTGCACAAAAGAAGAAGGAAGATTCAGGAGTGCACAGTTGAGTCATAGCTAGGAGTCTAGTGCATAGAGAGAAGAATAAATAAGAGAGGAGAATAAACAGAGGAATAAAAACACAAGAATAAAATAGAGGAATAAAGCATAGAATAAAATAGGAGAACAAAGCAGGAAAAAAGGAAGGATGACAACCCGACATGTTAAAGATAGAAGGACGTGAAAAAGCAGGAAGAACAACAGTCAGAGTGAAAAAGAAGCATGCAAATGGAAAATCGGGTGAAAGCAGCCCGAACAACAAGTTAACTTGAGTTATCATGTACTGTAATAGGGTTTTGGGATGAACAAAGTAGGGTTTTAAGCCCTATAATTTAGTTGTAAATATGTAATGGGTTGGGAGAATAGGAGTTCATCTAGTTATTGTTATGGTTTTGTTATGTTCCATTCGATTGAGGATGAAGAGTGATAGGATAGGTGGAGAAGGAAAGAGTGTATGTCTGAATGCCAAGGAGATTATGTAGAGAGAGAGAGAGAGAGAGAGAGAGGCTTGCACTGCAGAGTGGATGGGATAGGAGAAAGGAGAGATAACCATGATGTATCTTTGTAAGTGCAGTGCATAATCCTAAAGCAATTTTCAAACACATAATAAATAAGCCAACTATTGTGGATGTAGCCCAGAGTTGGGTGAACCACTTTAACTCCTGTGTTGAATGTATTTTGTGTGATTTTTTATGGATTCTATATGGATGAATACTAGATTAGATTTTTCTTATGTATAATCATTGTGCAATTGTTATGATTGTTACAGTAATGGTTTATGTTGTAATCTATAATATAATGGTAATATGAATCTGAACTCATTAAGTATCCAATGAAGAAAAAAGACATAGCAGTGCGCACATAACCAATAAGTAAGAATGAATAGAAAAATCACCTCTCATTCCCTCACTACTACAGAAACTTGGTTCATGTAGTCCCAATAGATACCTTGGGCGAGGCTTCATTTGCATGCACGTGATGTTGAAAGGGCATGTTTCTGAAGGGTTTTGTTGGTCAAATATAACTTGAAACTAGGGTCTTACAACCGTGTGTTGTCCCAACAGTGGGCGATGCCCCCGAACCCCTATGTAACATCCCCATTATAAGCCCCAACTTAATTAATGCTTATGTGGCTATGGCCAAGCAATGTAATATATGAATTGTATTTCAATGTTTTAATAATAAAAATGTGATGCCAGCTACTAAGGGGACATGGACAAGAGTTGGGGGCTGAATTAATCCACAAGAGAGGGAAGTTTCTAGAATAATGGTCAGAGGGGGAATTACCCATGTATATCAATTTAACCCATTTTCCTAAACTTGCCAATTGTATATGAATCTTCCAATTTCTGATTGAGTGTTCCCAAATCCAATCATTGAATGCATGTAAGAGGGTGGGTGTGAGTGGTCACATCCTTCTAATTGAATGTTTCCAAATCCAATCATTGAATGCATGTAAGAGGGTGGGTATGAGTGGTCACGTCCCAAAGTTATTGGGCACATGGGGGTTGAGTACAATCAACTTGGGTAAGAGTGTGAGTCAAGAAAGGAAAGCCACAAGAGAGGAATTGGTATGGGTTGGGATAGGAGTAGAAGAAGGGAGAACAGAGAGCTTGGAGTTGGTGCAACCATGGAGGGCGAATTCTGGAGCACAACTGGAGTGTAAATGGAACAAATTAGAGCTAGAAAATTGAAGATCTAGGTTTTTAGGACTGAAGAGTGAAATCCTCTTTGAGTTGCACTAAACAACAAGTGTTGCTGTTGGTTTGCTAATATTTTTCCTAGCAACAAGTTCCCTTGAGTTCCCAGCTGAGAGATTCTTAGTTACCAATGTCAAAGAGACCATGATAAATGAATGGCGCATTCCTTGGTCTATCCCTGATAAATGGATGGTACATCCCTTGGGTTAACCCTGATAAATGGATGGTACATCCCTTGGGTGATCCCTGACAAATGGATGGTACATCCCTTGGGTGATCCTTGATAAACGAATGGTACATTCCTTGGGTTGGGCAGGTCAAGTGGAAGAGAGCTGGTGGAAAAATCAGGATAGTTGTAGGAGAATATTAGTTGGATTATGAGTTTTATGAGATGTGAGTGGACTATGAGAGACCACCCTCTTTTGCAGATTAATAACCTCAGCTCAGGGGTGACTGGTTGTTGAGATTTGGAACAGTCATTCTATGGTTGGGTGGAACATTCGTCCCAAGCTACTAGTTGCACGATTATTGTTTAAAGACAAATTTTTTATCTTGTATTGAGTTATTTACATGTGTTATTGTTGTGCATGAACTCTGCGTGAATGAGAATTATGACTTATATGCTATTGTAGTGAACGGTTTAGTTGTGTTTCATGTTGATTGTTAGAATGCTTTAGATGCATATGTTTTATGGTTATAGACTGTAGTTAAATATGCTATAAATGTGTAGTTGTAAGCTATAGGAAATCGACTAACAGTAAAACAATTACTTTAATTAGCAGAAGTTTCATTGTTATGTGTATTATGCACATAATGTTGCTTAGTTGGAGGCTAGGTATGTTACATTTTGGTATCAGAGCTGATAATGAGATCATTTTTGTTGATTTTTCACTATGTTAGGCTCAAGCATGAGGTTTATTTCATTTTATCATTTAATTGAACCATAAACAAATGCAGCTACACTATTCACAATTGCTGCAATAACCAAGATCACAAGAAGAAATGCCATGCATAAAAACACAAGAAATATCCTAGGAAAACCCTTACCAACAAGGGAGAAAAACCCATCAATCCTTTGTTATATTCTCAAGAGAAGATCCTCCAACCATGAAACCCTAATGCACACAAGAGGGTGCTCTACTACCTTGAAACTTATGCCCAAGAGAGGTGTGTACTTCAGCCCTAGAAATGTACTTGCTGAAATTTACAAATGACAAGTGACATGTGTGAGTGTGTGTTTCCTCAATGGGGAAATCACCTCTTATTTACTATACCTAGACACAGTAAAATTTGTGTCTATTGGCCCAATAGGGCCAACCTAAATAACTCATAAAATAATTAATTATTACAATAAACATTAATTATCTTTCACATATGGTGGAGCCGATCTGTACCCTTTACATCACAATTAGGGTTACAGGGGAATCTTACTCTCAGACAATATAGCAAGGGATCTCACACATCCACTAGTGCTCAGCCACTAGAGGCACATCCACCTGTGCTCAGCCACATGGACGTCCTACTCAACAGATCTCTATCTCATTGAGTCCACAGGAGAATCATCTAGAGTACCATCTCAAGCCTAACTCATCTGAGTCCATAAGGCATAAGACCACACGTCATAACAACTCAGTCCAGAGTCTGATGTACACTCATCACATGGGCACCTTCACCCCACACAAGGGCACACATCGTCTCATATCAGTATAGAGAGGAATTACACACCCATCTCATGGGCACACCGACACATGGGCTCTCTCATAGGTCAACTCACTCAGTCTCTGTCCTAGAGGATGTCTCATGAAGATGTAATCATCAACACTCCCTCTCAGCTAGGGAAGCATTCTCCACCAGGCCAAGTCTCTCACAGAAGTACTTGAACTTCGTGTTGGTAAGCGGTTTGGTGAAGATATCTACAATTTTCTCATGTGTAGGAAGGTATTGCACATGTACTACTTTCCTCTGCACCATTTCTCTGATATAATGATAGTTTATCTCAATGTGTTTCGATCTATCATGAAACATAGGTTTATCAGAGAGCTTCACACAGCTCTGGTTATCACAATGAATAATGGTAGGATCCATCTCATGATAAAATAAATCTTTCATGAGCTTTCGAAGCCACACTACTTCACATACTGCCACACTCAACACTATATACTCTGCTTCTGTGATACTCAAGGCCATAGAGCTCTATTTCCTACAACACCAAGAAACCATGGTAGACCCTAAGGTAAAACAACAACTGAATGTGATCTTCCAGTCCAATGTTCTCCCTGCCCAATTTGCATCGACATATCCCTTCAAATTCAAGTCTACACTTGAGGCATACCTCAGTCCATATCCAACTGTGCCTCATAGATATCTCAATACATGCTTCACTTCTATCAAGTGAGTCTGTCTTGGATGACTCATGAAATGACTAAGTACATTCAATTCATAGCATATATCAGGTCTAGTGTTAACTAGATACATCAATGATCCAATCAGTTTTTGGTTCAAATGTGGATCAATCTTGCCTTAATCAATAGAAGCATCATTCATTTTCTTCAAATCCATCACCATCGGTGTAGGCATGGATTTGCAGTCTATCATACTGAACTTCTTCAATATCTCCACTGTATATTTTCCTTGACTCGGGAAAATCTCATCAGTCCTCTGCCATAATTCTAGTCCCAAGAAGTAGTGCATCATACCCATATCCTTCATCTTGAATTCAGAAGTCAATGCTCGCTTGCATTCAACAATAAGTCTTTCTAAACTAGTGAGGAATAATTCATCCACATACAGGACCAAGATTAGGCACTCGTTACCAACAATATGATAATATAGGTTTGGATCAACAACAGTCTTGTTGAATCCCAAACTCATCAAGAATCCATCCATATTAACATACCAAGCACGAGGTGCTTTCTTTAGTCCATACAGGGCTTTCTTCAACCTACACACATGAGTTTTCTCGTCGTGTATCACAAATCCTTCTGGTTGCTCGATGTAAACTTGTTCATCAATCTCACCACGGAGAAATGTTGTATTTACATCCATCTGATGTAGTTTCCAACCCATGGATGCAACTAGTGCAATGATAGTACAGATGGAAGTGTATCGGGATATTGGATCAAATGTCTCCTCATAGTCAATTCCCTCCACCTGTGAGAATCCTCTAGCTACAAATATTGCTTTGTATTTCTTGAAAATTCCATCAACTGCATGCTTGATCTTATAGATCCACTTGGAAGTTACTACAAACTTCCCTTCTTCTCTCAGAACAATATCCCAAAAATCATTCTTCAAGATGGACTGATATTCTTCTGCCATGGCACCTTGCCATACCTGTTGACCTATCGCTTCTCCATGACAAGAAGGCTTAGAATCAATGATGTGGCTCATGGCTAAAAAGTAGCTCGAAAATATCTTTGGTCTCTTACTCTCTCGGGATGTGCCTTGAAGAGTTGCATGGCCCTCTGCCTCTTGTAGAGTTTGTTGAGCCCAGGCAGGCCTTTTATGGCCTATTGAAATGTATCTGGGGATATCGACTAGAGAAATTGAATCAACTAGAATAACTAGATCAACTGGAATAATGGTTTTCTCCCTCTGAACTGCTAAAGGGGGAGAAGGTATTGTCTCACTGTCAATCTCTATATGAGATTCTCTGGATCTTTGAAAGGCTATCTCTTCTTCAAAGATAACATCTCTGCTTACCTCAATTTGTCTCTGACCAGGGATGTAGATCTGATATGCCTTCGAAGATTCACTGTATCCCACAAATATACCCGTTCTCCCTGAAGGGTCTAGCTTGGACCTCTTCTCTTTGGGTATATGAAAGTATAGTGGGCACCCAAATATCCTATAGTGTCCAATCTCAAGCTTCACTCCAGTGAAGGATTATTCAGGAGTTATGTTCTTCAAAATATGGTGAGGAATCATGTTATGAACATATACTGCTGCCATGAATGCTTCTACCCATAAAATCATAAGTAGACTCTGATCACGTATCATTTCTTTGGTTGCCTCAATGATGGTTATGTTCTTCCTCTCTACAACCCCATTTTTTCGAGGGTTGTAAGAAACTGTGTACTCCCTCTTGATCCTTGTTTCAATACATAAATCATTAAAATCCTTGGAGGTATATTCTCCTCCATTATCTGATCTTAGTACCTTGATCTTCCTTCCAGTCAGGTTCTCAACCTAAGCTTTGAATTTTTGAAACTTTTGCAAGGACTCCATCCTTGGTCTTCAAGAAATAAATCCATGTTTTCTTAGAGTGATCATATATGAAGAGTACATAGTACAAATATCCATTTAGGGAGGCAATAATCATTGGCCCACACACATCTGAATGTATCAAGTCCAATATTTTCTTGGATCTATTGTTACTACTCAAGAAGGACCCCTTGACATTCTTTCCAAGAGAACAACCTTTGCAACCACCTTTATGTTGAATCTGTATCTTTGGAAGGCCCGTTACCATCTTCCCTAGAGTTGGAAGGGATCTATAATGAATGTGAGCAAGTCTCCTATGACATAGCTCATTCAAGATGATAGTGTCATGTAACAGGGCCTAGTCTGGTCGGACAGTCAACCTGTATAAGATGTTTTCTCGAACACCAATTACTCAGGCATAATTCATATGTGAGTCCTTGTGCCATGCAAGAAATTTTCCTTCAAAAAAGGTAACCTTGTAGCCTTTATCTTCTAAGGAAGAAATGGAGACAAGGTTCCTTTTCATCTCAGGTACATATAGTACCTCACTCAACTGAAGAGGTATGTCAAATTCTAGTTGGAATGCAGAAGTTCCAACCCCTTTCACATTATATCTGGCATTATCTCCAAGTACAACATGTAAATTGGTCTCTTTCTCAAATAGTTTTGACTCTCTCTAAGTCAAGTGACTCCCTCTAAATTATGAAGGATAAACATCTTCCTTTGTTGTTAACCTTCCTGGAACAAGAAAACAAATGAAAGGAAACAAGACAAGAATATCTCCTAGAGGAGAATAATGAGTACATATCTAGAATCAAAACAATTTAAGGATTGTTGTCACATCTCCAACGCCTACTTGTAATGTAGAAAACATATAAATGTAGGTTAGAGTCATGATAATTAAAACAATCAAACCTAAAGTCTTCATTTCCAATGTGTTTTTCCTCTAAATGCACTGATATCCCTCTGGATCCACGATTGCAGCAAAGGTTCCTTCCTCTTGCAAGTACCCTCATGACAATGATACAAATAATATATACAAGTGCATACCTAAGAGTGTTGATATGAAGAGGAAGGATTCATCTTTGATGTCTTCATCTCTCTGATGTGGTTCTGGATCTATCTTCCAATCTTCTTCATGTAGTCTGAAGTTGCTTGATTCAAGCCTATCTTCCAACAGAGTTTTGTTCATCATATTTTCAAATTCTTCACAAACCCTTGCCAACTGGGCTAGAAAACCTAACGGCTAGGCTAGGATAGAAAAATTTGGTTTTATTGGCAACAATAAGCCTTGAAAGTTAGAAGAACACTGGTGAGCTGAAAATCTCCTTCAATTTATTGTAGAAACCCTAAATCTGATTTTTCTGCAGAAAATTGTGGAACCCTAGAAACCCTAGGGCCAAAAATAAAAAATTCTTAGAATTGAACTTTGAGAGTCTCTAGAGGTGTGATGAAGGAGGTCGTACTCTCTTATGCCAATTTTAGCCTCAACGTCCAAGTATGAAGTGTTGAAACTAAACAAGAAGGAGGGTTGTGTGGAATTTCAGAAACCCTAGAAGGTCGTACGAAATTGCAGAAAGGAGGACGACTGGCTTTAATGATTATGCAATGGGTTCTTCAATACCTAAGCTCTAATACCATGTTGAATTTTCACTATGCTAGGCTCAAGCATGAGGTCTATTTCATTTTATCCTTTACTTGAACCATAAACAAATGTAGCTACACCATTCACAATTGCTGCAATAACCAAGATCACAAGAAGAAATACCATGCACAAGAACACAAGAAATATATTAGGAAAACCGTTCTCAACAAGGGAGAAAAACCCAACAATCCTTTGCTATATTCTCAAGAGAAGATCCTCCAACCATGAAACCCTAATGCACACAAGAGGGTGCTCTACTACCTTGAAACTTGCACCCAAGAGAGGTGCACACTTTAGCCCTAGAAATGTACTTGCTGAAATTTCCAAATGACAAGTGACATGTGTGAGTGTGTGTTTCCTCAATGGATAAATCACCTCTTATTTATACTATACCTAGACACAGTAAAATTTGTGTCTATTGGCACAATAGGGTTGACCTCAATAACTCAGAAAATAATTAATTATTACAATAAACATTAATTATCTTTCACATATGGTGGAGCCAACCTATACCCTTTACATCACAATTAGGGTTACAGCTAAATCTTACTCTTAGAAAATATAGCAAGGGATCTCACACATCCACTAGTGCTCAGCCACTAGGGGCACATACACCTGTGCCCAGCCACAGGGATGTCCTACTCAACGAATTTCTAACCCACTGAGTCCAAAGGAGAATAATATCGAGTACCATCTCAAGTCTGACTCAACTGAGTCCACAAGGCAGGAGACCACACGTCATAACAACTTAGTCCAGAGTCTGACATACACCCATTACATGGGAACCTTCACCCCACACAGGGGCATAGATCGTCTCATCTTAGTCCAAAGAGGAACGAAACACCCATCTCATGGGCACACCCAACACATGGGCTCTCTCACAGGTCGACTCACTTAGTCTGTGTCCTGGAGGATGTCTCACGAAGTTGTAATCATCAACAGTTTTGCATGAGGTGACTCAACCTAGGTGGTTGGGTACATTACAAAGTGGTATCATAGCTAGGTTTTCAATGCTAAGCCAAGATGCAGTGCTGAGTTAACAGAACACAGAAGTGGAAATCCATAGAGAATTAACTCTAAAGTATGTATGAAACTTGTTTTATTAAATTACTACAATAAATTTGATAGGTATTTCATGGGTAAGGTGAAGAATTGAGCCTCTTTGGAAATTTCGAAAATAAGCAAATTGGAAAAAATTGGGTATTTTTTTTCATATGATGATGTCGCCATGACATGGAAGTCACGTGTTAGCTAATGTGGTGGAAGAAATACATGTACTGCCATGGTGGTAAGTACATGTTGAATGGGATGATAGTTGGCAGGTGATGTAGAGCCATGTGGTAGGGTAAGTGCTAGCCCCACGAAACTGTGGTAAGATCTTGGAAAATGGTTAAGTGTTGAGAATTTTGGATGGACTTATGAAAGGAAGGTTACAAGATTATGAGTCTATGAGTCTGTGAGTCCGTGATAGAGCGGAAAATTGGATAAGTGTTGAGAATTTCGGATAGACCTGTGAAAGGAAGGTTACAAGATTATGATTATGCGAGTCCGTGAGTCCACGAAGAAGTAGACAAATGGTTAAGTGTTCAGACTTTTCGGATGGACTTATGAAAGAAGGTTACAAGTTTATGAGTCCACGAGCCCGCAAAGGAAAAAGAAACTAAGTGTTGGTGGTGGGTTAATGGAAGGTATGAAGAAGAGATATGACTTAGATCCACGATGAATACATTAAGACAGATCAATGATGAAGATCTAATCAAGAAATGATCGAGTAATTGTTAAGTGTTGCTACTATGTTTCACATCCCAATGAATATTCCTTCACTATTTTGCCACCATAATTTTCATCTCAGAGCTCGGACTGGGGAAAACGAATAGTCGTTGGAAATATATTGATAAGCAAAAGAGATCTGCCGACCCATAATTTTGATCTGGGCACTATGTTTTCTTCAAAAGTGATAAAAGTGAATTCTCTAGCAGCAAATGAGTGGAAATTGCAACTTGTAATTGTTGGAACTACTCGCTTAAAATTATTTGTTTCAAAGATGAATGCATTTAAGGAATCCTACTTGAGAGTGGTGCATTAATATTCTTCATAATTTAAAATGAATAATTACATGTAATCTAATTGACAAATATTTTGCAATATGCTTAATTCTAACAACAATTATTGGATGCACGTTCTTGCAGAATTAGAGATACAAAAAAGTAGACTTTAGTTCCTACATGTGTAACACCCTACTTCCCCCAATTTCTAATTAATCATAGAATAGGAATTACCATGCTAATGCATGAGGAAAATGTAAATGTATTATTGTTTGAGTTGCCAATAACTGACTGTGGGGATGAAGCCTTGAAAGTATTGGCCATGATATCACTAGAGGAACAATGTGAAAACTATACAAGAGGGTTCATATATCAAATAACCCCAAATCTCCCTTGATAAGGATGACAAACCTCCTTCGAATCCCAAGGAAATAAAATCAGTCAATGAAGAAAGGACTGGTGGTTGAATCACCAACCACCCCCATGAATGGAAACATGGGATGTCAATCCGAACTACCACAGGGACCTACGGACCTAAGATTCCTTCTAAAAGAAGGAACCAGATAGGTCGGAAAAAGAACAAAAAAAAAAAAAACTTCCCAGGTAAGAGGGACACACACACGGGAGAGGGCAGACACCAGACGAGGGCGGAAGCTCGCAAGGGAGAGGCGTAAAGCTCTCCAATGAATCATGAACAGAAGGTTGTGAGCTTGATGCCAAATAGCATCTGAGAAACCTCACCGAGGCCACAATCGAGTGAGAAAGCTCCAAGTTACAGAAAATAGGACACGAACAAAAGTTGAAACAGAGAGAGAATTCTCGAGAACTGTGAGAATTCCCTAGTGATATCATGGCTTGGCACAAGGGTGGCAAGAGTGCTAAGAATGAATGGCTCTGAGCCTATGGTCGGGTGGAAGGATGAACACCCACAGTTAGTTGGTTGGCGGCAACCTGTAATAGATAAGTGGTTTCCTACCCTGTGTAATGTAGCTGTAACTGTGTATGAATTGGTTATACTGTGCATGCTTTCAGGAATGTGAATGAATGCTTAATGGATATATTGTATCCCTCCTATTTCTTCTTGGTTGTATAATTAGGCAAGTAAGGAATTATATGGGTCGGACATGACTGGTTCTCATAAATTCTAGAGTTTTGTAGTGTCTTAAGCTAGATCCACGAACTGTGAGCTCGTCGACCATAGGCGTAGTTGCATGTACGATGGTTTACTCACCTAGTCGTTCTGAGTCCCTTGGAGGACAGAGTTTATTAATCTCATGAGAGGTAGTGTCGATATGCACAGGCTCTCTGTGATCAAATAGAACCCCAGAACCCCTTGATGAAGGAGCACAATAGTTGTGCTGAAGACTCTTCTAAGAGTCAAGTCCAGGAGAAAGAGCGCAAAGCTCTCAAGTCCTTCATAGCTAACGAAGCTCAGGAAGGATAGTGAGTTGCAAATACCGAAAGAGATTACCCTTATGTTTTCCAAATGAATGGGAAATATCCTTTGGGAGGATCTGAGGTCTATCACGATCGTTATATTGGAGGGAGGAACGTAGGCGTTAATGCCTCGACCCCCTTTCAGCCTTCGAAAGTAGTGAAGGAATTGGGACCGTAGATCCCAATATCCACGGGAGTTACTTGGACCGTCCATTTGTAGAGGACACATGGTTGTAGTTCGATGTTTCGACACCCAGGAAACCAAAGGGAAAGAACCCTTGTCTTCGCAAGTCACGAAGTCCCGGTACTCGAAAACCTCGATGTGCTCTATGGTAGAAAGGAGGAGTTCTGAAAGGATCTGGACTGTCCATCAGAGGAGACACGTGGTGAGCGGTCGAGTTCGGGGAAATCTCCGAAACCTCATGGACCGTTGGATCCAAATCCTCGAGGATCGTTCATCTCCTACACAAATCCCCATATCGAAATTCAGGGATTGGACTGACAAGAGTTTTGGAGACGTTGCATCGTGAACTCTCAGTTCATGAAACTCTGAAAAGATCTGGACCGTTGGATCCAAAACATCGAGAGTCATTGGGTCTCATACAAGAACTCAAGTTTCGGGTTTCGGGTTTTGGAGAGTCGAAAGACTTGACTCTCTTGCATTTTGAACTCCCAGTTACCAAAATCCCGATATGGCCAGGACCTTCAGATCATGGGGAGACTCGCAGCTGTCAATCTCCTCGAAGGTACGATTTCGGGTTTCGGGGTTTGCAAAGTCGAAAGACTTGACGCGCTCATATCACTTAGTCGCGAAATGCAAAAAGGCGCCTAGTTTGTTTAGCCTGTGGTCATAACCAACGATCACATGGAGGTGGACAAGGGAAGAGCTAGCCTATGCTAGGCCCCCATAGGGATTTGGGGATTCTGTCCCTCGAGAAGAGGAAAAAAAATTATTATGTCATAGTGGGTATGTTACAAATTGGTATCAGAGCATGGTTACAACACTTGGCCTGCTTGGGCTCATGTACGAGTCACGTAAGGAGATATTGTTATCTGCATTTTCTCTTTGAGAAGAAGAACTGCAGAATGAAACCGTAATTTGGGAATTTCTACGGAATTCCAGCAAAGGAATTATATCGTTCCTTTGTCAACATGATAACTACTCTTCTAGGAGTAGGGATGCACTGATCAATATTACTGATAAGACCTGAGTGTGAATAACAGAGGTGGAATAAATTGTGTTATGGAGTTGCACGAGCCAAAAAAAAGGGACATAGACTGAGTTGTTTTGTTATAGTGTGACGATGGCTACCTACTAAAGCAGGTAGAGTCTCTTGCAATTGAGATGGCTGGTTAGGTAAGAATTAAGATCCTCATGAAGAACTCCTTCATGATTTAGGAAATTTGGTAAGGATTGGTAGGATCCTTAGAAAGTTATAATTACTGCATTATTAAAAGACTAAACCCTGAGCATATAACTTCCCATGATTGAGAGGACTGATGAAAATATGTAGGGTCAAATTACCTGACCTATAATGGTTAGATTCAACAAAAAGGATAATCTGTTTAAGCAAGATTAAGAGGAGTCCTTTGGGACTATTGCTAATTCCCAAGAGTGACCCTTGTTGGTTGTTCCCATAAAGAGAGGGTAACATCCATATGAGTTATGACTAAGAGATTAGTCCTGTAAGTAACTTAAAAGCTCATAAGAGATAGCGGGGAAAATTGGTATGCCGAACATGCATATAGAATCAAGCTTGTGTTAAAGTTTGAAAACTCCGGAGGTTGAGCAAGGAGTATACTAGGAGGAGTAGTGGTTTTAAGTCTTGAGAGGAAACACTTAGAAAAATTTTCTAAGTTCGAAGAGTTGAAGCATTCAAAAGGAAGCGCAGAAAACTGAAGTTCGAAGAAAGAACAAGTATGGAGGATTGAGCGGGAGAAATCCTTTAGAAATGAGTTTTGAAGATTGGATAGGATCGAGAATCAAGATCCATTCAGAAAGAACCGAAATGTTTCGAGTTGTTCGATCTAGGAGAATAGATACCAGAATTTTGCAAAACAAAAGGGCTTGGAAGAAGCAATGAGAAATTCACGAAAAGATCATAGTCGTTGATCAAGGAGCGATATGGACCATTGATCGTCTAGAGAGAATTTTGCAATTTCGGGGATTGAGAGAACGGAGGTGAAAGGTCTTCGACTTCGTGACACGCAAAATCGCGAAATCTCGATATGCGAAACCCCGACAAAATCTGAGCTGTCAGATCATGGAAGAATCGGGATCGTCAGATTGGGAACTCCAAAATTTCACAATTTCGGGGATCGAAGGATTCTAGGTTCTTCACAACAGAAGTTTTGAAGTTGCGAAATGCGAAATCGTGAGATAGTCACAACCGTTGGTTGGAGAGTCATTGGTGACCGTTGATCTGATCCAAAATTTCAACATTTCAGGTATCAAGAGTCTGAACGGACGGTGGAATTCTCAGAGGGAGGAATACCGAAATTCGGTGGACCGTTAGATCTAGTAGATCAGCGGAGAAGATAAGGCTGATAACCTCTCATCACTCACAAGCTTAGGAGGAATAGTATCCATTAGATTTGAATCAATGAGAGTCATTGATCTAGAGCTTCGAGGTTTCGGCTACTGGGAAACGGTGGAGCATTGTCCACGGATTCGTCGAAACACGGGATCTCGACACGTGTCTAGGAGTTGACCCCAGGTTCCAAGCAAAGGGTCATGTGAATAAAAGAGATGAGAAAACCTTAACTTCGGTCTTTCGGGTTTCAGATTTCAGGGATCGAGGAACCAGAGTTCCTTGCAACATGCATCCCGAAATCGTGAAATGCGAAGCACCTTTTAGTTCGAATCGTGGTCACCACTGGTGGTCGCGTGAGGAGAAGGCGTGAGCTAGTATGATGAATGCGCATGAGTTGAATTCAGTGTGAAGCTTCATAATAGGAAGCTTGATATTAATACCAGTAAGGTATGATGATACTAAACGTGCAAAGTAATGCACACGTATGATGCAAGAGTATAGTTATAGGCACGATATGGTTTTTCCTAATGAGCGAAACATAAAGCAAGTATTTCTTTTGCCAAGGTTGAATGAATACTATGGAGGCATAGCTGACTCCATTCTGAGGAGTCATGAAAGTTTTGTTCCAAATAATAGCTTAAGGGGAATGTATTCCATTTCCTCAGGAAGTACCAATATAATTAGATGAAAGGGCAAATCAGCAAAGATGCTCTCTTGTCATAACAAGAGTCAAATGATTACACCTTTGAGCATCACATGAGAAGGATTGTGAATGAATATGAATTGACTGATATTAACAGTAAAGATGCATGTTTATATTCCTTAAGGGGAATATTTAGTAAAAAATAAAAATAAAAAGGCTAAAACTAACTCAAGGCTGAGGCCGTCACAAATAGTGATGGATATGCAACAAGGAAGTTTCATGCCAAAGGAGTTCCCGGTGGAGGAACTGTGTAAGGAATTTGTCAGAAGAACAGAGTCACAACTCTAATAATTGTTGAAGGTTGGACAATGGGATGCAAGGCCTGTCCATATATAAGAATCCTGGATTTCATTTTGAAAGAATCATGCAATTAATAAGAAGACTAGCAACTGAATATGGACCATTCTAATAACTGAATGGAAGTGTATAGGATGCACATGTTCATGATTCATTATGAGCAAAGATTTTCTATTAAAGTATGTTTCATTATCCCAAAAAGGGTTAGGGTGAGGCCTAACCAAGGCTGCTCAGAAAAAGTGCAATTGCAGAAACTGGTATAGTTGGTAAGAGGCAAGTAAACCCCCTGAGTATGATTAAATGAATAAATGAGTACGTTTAACTGATAAGGCTTGGTTGAAGCTATGATTAAGAAAAAGCAGTGAGACCTTAGAGATAACTCGACTGGGCTAAAAAGCCCCAGGCGATGTAGAAATAATTTGAAGAAGGGGAGAGCCCTCATTTCTTTCCTTGTTGTGCATTATGTTTTCTATGGGATGAGAAAGCTAGTACATTGATGAATGAAAATGTTTTGACACCATAGTAATGATAGTTGTAGTACTATGAAAATGATTGAGAACTTTGTGTTACACTTATGTAAACATTTGAGGATGGTTATGAACTTGAATGTTATGATACATGCATTTGGTTTAATAGTATGACGAATGTAATTGTGTCTATGAGGATGCATGTTGTGGATAGAAATAAATTGGAGCTATTGAGGAAGACAATTTCCAATGATGGGCAACCTCAAACAGAGAATGACCAGGAGAAGGCTGCGAGTGAAACATTGTTGACAGGGTTGTAAAAGCCCCCCATAAAGCACTGGTGATGAGGTAAAAAAATGAATAAGAAAGAGGGTGCTAGCAGCCAAGAACCAGTATAAGATATACATGCCTGTGTGGCACAAGGTATGAAGGGATTTGGTAAGAACCCCTTCTGAAATATTTTATTGTCTTAGTGTTATGCATAAACTTGAAAGGTAGTTGCATGCCTTGGATACCCAAGTAAGGTATGAATCAGGACGAAGAACTTGAATGATGGAGGTATGAACCTCTGGTAGTAAACATTGTTTGTAACCCTTGGAAGAATTCATGAATTGATATGTCTTGAATGCATTGACAATCAAGAAATGTGTAAAGGCATTCATGTGAAAATGTGTTCGAGTGTATTGATCTGGGATCGTGATCGGCCTATAGCCAGAAGTATGGTCCTACTATAAGAATGAAAGAAAACGAATAAACCATATGAGGAAAAGGTTGGTTAAATTCCAACACCCCATGGTCAAGAACCAGTCATAAAGTGTGACGAACCTGAAAAACAATGCAAGGATGCATTGGGTATGAATGTGGCCATGGATATCAACACAATTGTTAAAACCCTTTTTAAATGTTGAATTACGTTTTGAAAAGTTTGGTATGTTGAGATGAAACTAACAATTGTTGGTTGTGTAAAGAATGAATTGCAGGAAGCAAAGAATCTTGGATATGGCAGTGTTGTACTTCCATAAGGAAGGCCAATTGCCTGCTGAGCCAAACCATTATGGGAAGGAAAGTCCCATAATTATAAATCTGGTTCCTGTGCAGAACAAATATGAAAACAAATCGTGAGATTAGAAAATCAATGGGTGACATATTTGCAATAACATTCTGAAAGTTAAAATTTATAATGATGTCTCATACATTTTATATACCTGTGATACAGGTGAGGAGAAAAGATATGTCTAGAAGGAACATATGAAGGCTGTCAAAGCTGAAGATGATGAATTAAAAAAAAAAGGCGGGGGGGGATACTGTTGAGCCATGAGAACCCCGTGATGAGTCACGATCGCCTGAAATAAATTATGTTGAGATAACACAAGCCGGAGGGACGCCTCGACAGAGAAAGTCACAGGGATGACTCGACTGTAAGACTCAATAGAGTCTCTAAAATTTTCATGTGCGAGAAAACCTCAGTAGGGAAAGATGGATCACCCAAGGGACTATATAATAGTGAAGGGGATTCCTGATCCTGGGCCTGGAGGATGAGTGACCGCAAGGAAGAGGAGACCTTAATAATTCTTGTAAACTGTTGGGATCATGCACACAGTGGGTAGTTTCCCATGCAGAAAAACCTTGGAAAGGAAAATGAAATCGTGATAGCTCTTGTGAACTATTGAATTGAAATCATGCACCCAATGGGTACGACAAGGAAAGCGATGAGCATGGATAACAAAACTACCATGTGGATACAGATCCACAAACTGCATAGATAAGTACTTTGCTAGAATATGAAATTTTCCTTTTGAATTTTGAACGACAGTAAGATGTTTTCGCATAGAATTGTGATTAATGTGCTTGTTGTCCAAGAATTATTGAAGGCAGGTGACGAAGACTAAGATCCTGAAAGAGGACCTGACCGAGGATGAAGGTCGAGACTTCTGAAGTGGTCGAATGAGAAAGGCATGACAGGTGTTTTGAGAAAGAAAACCAAGGACGATGTTCCTTTAAGGGGGAGGGAATTGTAACACCCTGTTTCCCCCAATTTGTAATTAATCATAGAATAGGAATTACCATGCTAATGCATGAGGAAAATGTAAATGTATTATTGTTTGAGTTGCCAATAACTGACTTTGGGGGTGAAGCATTGAAAGTATTGGACATGATATCACTAGAGGAAGAATGTGAAAACTATACAAGAGGGTTCATATATCAAAGAACCCCAAATCTCCCTTGATAAGGATGACAAACCTCCTTCAAATCCCAAGGAAAGAAAACCAGTCAATGAAGAAAGGACCGATGGTTGAATCACCAACCACCCCCATGAATGGAAACATGGGTTGTCAGTCCAAAGTACCACGGGGACCTACGGACCTGAGCTTCCTTCTGACAGAAGGAACCGGATAGGTCGTAAAAAAAAAAAACCTTCCTAGGTAAGAGGGACACACACATGGGAGAGCGCAGACACCAAACGAGGGTGGAAGCTTGCAAGGGAGAGGCGCAAAGCTCTCCAGTGAATCACGAACAGAAGGTCACAAGCTTGATGCCGAAGAGCATCTGAGAAACCTCGTTGAGGCCACAACCGAGTGAGAAAGCTCCGAGTCGCAGAAAACAAGACCCGAACAGAAGATGAAACAGAGAGAGAACCCTCGAGAACTATGAGAATTCCCTCGTGATATCATGGCTTGGCACGGGGGTGGCCAGAGTGCTAAGAATTAATGCCTCTAAGCCTATGGTCGAGTGGAAGGACGAATACCCACAGTTAGTTGGTTGGCGGCAACCTGTAATAGATAAGTGATTTCCTACCCTCTGTAATGTAGCTGTAACTGTGTATGAATTAGTTATATTGTGCATGCTTTTAGGAATGTGAATGAATTCTTAATGGATATACTGTATCCCTCCTATTTCTTCTTGGTTGTATAATTAGGCAAGTAAGGAATTATATGGGTCAGACATGACTGGTTCTCATAAATTTTGGAGTTTTGTAGTGTCTTAAGCTAGACCCACGAACTATGAGCTCATCGACCTTAGGCATAGTCGCATGTACGATGGTTTACTCACCTAGTCGTTCTGAGTCCCTTGGAGGACGGAGTTTGTTAAGCTCATGAGAGGTAGTGTCGATATGCATAGGCTCTCTGCGATCAAATAGAACCCCATAACCCCTTGATGAAGGAGTGCAATAGTTGTGTTGAAGACTCTTCTAAGAGTCAAGTCCAGGAGAAAGAGTGCAAAGCTCTCAAGTCCTTCATAGTTGACGAAGCTCAGGAAGGATAGCGAGTTGCAAATACTGAAAGAGAGTACCCTTACGTTTTCCAAATGAACGGGCGAGATCCTTTCGGAGGATCTGAGGTCTGTCATGACCGTTAGATTGGAGGGAGGAATGTAGGCGTTAATGCCTCGACCCCCTTTTAGCCTTCGCAAGTAGCGAAGGAATCGGGACCGTAGATCCCAAGATCCATGGGAGTTACCTGGACCGTCCATTTGTAGAGGACACGTGGTTGTCAGTCGACGTTTTGGCACCCGGAAAACCAAAGGACAAGAACCCTTGTCTTCGCAAGTTGCAAAGTCCTGGTACTCGAAAACCCCGATGCTCTCTATGGTAGAAAGGAGGAGTCCCGAAAGGATCTGGACCGTCCATCGGAGGAGACACGTGGTGATCAGTCAGAGTTTGGGGAAAGCTCTGAAATCCCATGGACCGTTGGATCCAAATCCTCGAGGATCGTTGGTCTCCTACACAAATCCCCATATCACAATTCGGGGATTGGAGTGACAAGAGTTTTGGAGACATTGCATCGTGAACTCACAGTTCACGAAACTCTGAAAAGATCTGGACCGTTGGATCCAAAACATCGAGAGTTGTTGGGTCTCATACAAGAACTTGAGTTTTGGGTTTTGGGGTTTGGAGAGTCGAAAGACTTGACTCTCTTGCATTTCGAACTCCCGGTTACCGAAATCCCAATACGGCTAGGACCGTCGGATCAGGGGGAGACTCGCAGCCGTCAATCTCCTCAAAGGTAAGATTTCGGGTTTCGGGGTTTGCAGAGTTGAAAGACTTGACGCGCTCATATCGCTGAGTCGCGAAATGCAAAAAGGTGCCTAGTTTGTTTAGCCTGTGGTCATAACCAACGATCACATGGAGGTGGACAAGGGAAGAGCTAGCCTGCGCTAGGCCACCGTAGGGCTTCGGGGATTTTGTCCCTCAAGAAGAGGCGAAAAAATTATTATGCCGTAATGGGTATGTTACAACATGAGAACTTGAGACATGGAGGATGCTCAAGTTTTTTATAGCCATGAAGAAGAAATTGGAGGCCCGCATGCCAGCATGGGTAATGCCGATACTGGGTCTAATGAGAGAATATACAGGAAGGGCAATGTAACTATGAGAAGCCTGCAAAAAGAAGTGCAGAGATATAAGGCCAATAATGAGAGGATCATGAAGGCTCAAGAAGAGATACTTCAAAGCCTAAATATGATACATAAGCAAGTTAACAAGGACTCGGGCATCAAGCAAGCAACTAGTGTTAGGGGGCATATGAAAACAAAACTGAATGGAGTAAATTCATGTCTTATCATACCATGTTGAAGTTTGTTTTTTCATTTTTCCACAAACTTAAAATTCCTGGCATAAGCTTCACAAGCCTTATAATAACTTCTCCCCTGGATAACCATCTCACTGAGTGTATCTGTAAAACATCAAGGACATCAATTTGCATGACTTTAAGAAAATCATTCAATTCATTGCTTCTCTTTGGTGAGTTTTGAACCCATGAATACACCTTATTTGCAATTTTTTCAACATATAATAACTCTGGTAATTTCTTAGAAGCATCTGTTGCTACTAAAGACTCGCAATGAGCTACACAATGAATTGTAATAAGATTTAGAGTGTTTTTTTTTCAAAAATGAGATGAATCCATTTTCATGTCCAATCATTGTTGAAGCTCCATCTGTAGAAACAACTATCAAATTTTTATTCTGAAGGCCTCTAACATTTAATAATTCACTGACACTATCATATATTGTTTTTCCTTTTCCATCCATTACATTCTTAAGCTTCATAAACTGTGAAATAGGTGGTCCAAAACCCTTTGAATTTAAATAGGTTTCATAAAGAAGAAGGTGTTGCTCTAAGGTGCAATCAGTGCTTTCATCAACTAATAATGAAAAGAAAGGACTTTCCAACATATTTTTTATCTGAATCTGCTCAAGATTCTTTGATATGCAAGACTTACGATTTGTGTATGAAGAGTACTCTTGAGACTTTGGCATGTTTTGTGTTTTTGTATCCATGAGAAATTTGCAAAGTTTTTCATACTTTGATAAAGATAAATCTTCTTGACAAACAAAGTATGATATTTTCATTGTGGTAATCACTCTTTCCTTATTTTCATCTTCTATCTCTCTAGTATGATCTGGTATTGGCTTCATATTTCTCTCTAATGCACTAATCCATCTTGACTTTGCATCTTTATGTACTAGTGATTTTTCATGAGTAACAAGAGCATCATGTTGCAATGTGGTACAACCATTCCCTGAACCCCACGATCCATTCATCCTATACTTCTCACAATAGCTACATTTCATAGTTATTGTATCACCATGCCTTGCATAATTCAACCAATCAAACTTATCTAACCATTCCATACGAAAATTTATTTTTGTTCGCACTTCAATCTTCTTATGATCATTAGTCTCTTCTTCAACTTCATTTGTTTCTTTATCTAGATCGTCATTAGAAAAGCTTCCAAAATTTTCATTCAATTATTGTTCCAATTGAGTATTATGGGTTTCTTCACATGTTTTTGAATTGTTTGGAGTCTTGGAAGTTTGTGCTTTTGTCCATCCAAACATTTCTTCAATTGTAACTTGCATTTTTCTTTTTTGAGACATGTTTGTATTCACCCATGTAAAAGAAATAGGTGAAACCCAAGAGTCAACTCAAGAGTGTCCCAATGAAAACCATATATAAATTTATACTTGTCTATTAAAAAAAAATCAAATTTCTTTAATTATAAAATTTATAAATGTAATAACCAATACCTATTAAAATTTATAAGTCCCAATATTTATTATAACATTAAAAAATATTATTTATAGAGGTTGAAAAAAAAAACCGAAAACACATGCTTCTAAAGACACTCTATACTAAGACATATCCATCAAATGTTTTCTGGTCAACATACCTGGAAGGCTCGATAGGTGTAGGTTATTGTAATGAATAGAAACCTCAAGTCTTACGACTTGTTCCATGTTCAATCCGCTTGCTTAAGTGGAAAATAATTCAACGTGAAAAATGGCATTTCACTTCACCATCCAAAGAAACTAATATAAAAACCATGGAAAAGAATTGAAGGTGAGAAATGACATTTCACTTCACCATCAAAAGAAACCAAGATAAAAAACATGGAAAACAATTGAGCGTGAGAAATAACATTTCACTTAACCATAGAAAGAAACTAAGATAAAAACCATTTGAACAATATTACAACCCATAGGAAGATATACATTCTTATGTGGTAAGGAGATTAACAATGCAAAACCCACTTACATTTATGGAGGAATTTATCTTAATATAGCAAGAGATAATTGTCTTCAATGCTAATTGAACACTAAATTATAATAAGTTTTAGCACCCCCCCACCCTCCACACATATAGATACCCTGATAATCATCCTATTTAAATTCATTTTCATAGCAGTACACCATAGTGATACAAGTCTTAAATGATAAAATAAAACACAATACATGAAAAAACACATATATATACCCTGATAATCGTCATATTTAAATTCATTTTCACAGCAGTACACCATACTGATACAAGTCTTAAATGATCAAATAAAACACAATACATGAAAAAATTAAAAAGAACAATTGAGTGTGAGAAATAACATTTCACTTAACCATAGAAAGAAACTAAGATAAAAACCATTTGAACAATATTACAACCCTTAGGAAGATGTACATTAATATGCAATAAGGAGATTAACAATGCAAAACCCACACATTTGTGGAGGCATTTATCTTAATATAGCAAGAAATAATTGTCTTCAATACTAATTGAACACTTAATTTTAGCACCCCGCTCCACACATATATAAACCCTAATAAACATCCTATTTAAATTCATATTCAGAGCAATACATCATAATGATACAAGTCTTAAATGATCAAATAAAACACAATACATGAAAAAATAAAAAAGAACATGAATATAATTAAATCATAATTCATGAAAAAATAAAAAGAACATAAATATAAGTAAATCATAATCAAGTGTATTTAAATTTTATTTTTAATGTTTATTTTGTAAAAAATAAAAATTAAACTTCATTACAAACACAGTATAAAGTCCCCTGGGCCCCACACATATATATACTCTCATAATCATCCTATTTAAATTCATTTTCAGAATAATACATCATAGTAATACAAGTCTTAAATGATCAAAAATAAAACACAATACATGAAAAAATAAAAGAGAACATGAATTTAATTAAATCATAATTCATGAAAAAATTAAAAAAAAAGAACATAAATATAAGTAAATCATAGTAAAGTGTATTTAAATTTTATTTCATGTTTATTTTGTAAAGAATAAAAATTAAACTTCAATATAAAGTAAAGTTGTCTACATTTAAAGACAAAGAGGATTTCTTAAATAGAAATATGATTTATGTCTCATTTAAACTTTAACAAGAATATAGTGTCCACCCTTCCAATTCAAGAAAAACAGTGAATTAAAGGGGATTTCTGGAATAGAAATATGATTTATGTCTCCTTTTAAATTTAACAAGAATATTATCCTCAACAACACCCACTATACCATACTATAGAATAAATGACTGTGTCCAACCTGGTGCCCTGCATAGAACCAATCTAAGAAAAACCGCGAATTAAAGGATATTTCCAAAATATAAATATGATTTTGGAATGAGTTGGTCAACTTGAGTGTAGTTTCTTTCCCCTAAGTCACTAGTAAGTTAGTAACTACTCGTGAATGACAAGAGGATTAACCATTAAAAGATTACTCATGAATGACACAAGGATTAACTATTAAAAGAGAAAAAACCATGGCCAATCACAAATAATCATACAAAACAACAAAACATTGATTTTAAATACAGAGTATGAATGTATCTCTAGTTGTTGTTGCTCTGAAAGGGTGGAGAAATTAGAAGACCCAACTCTGGAAACCATTGTTTCCGTCTATTTAATCCTTGGATTTGGTGGTAGCCTAGTAGGGTTTGCGTTTCACTTGCTTAGCATGAAGCCATAACTTCAGAGAGGAGAAAACTAGTTACCCAAGCACTCGCAATTGCAAATGACATTTCACTTGCTTAGCATGAAGCCATAACTTCATAGAGAAGAAAACTCATTAACTCGTTACCCAAGCACTCACAATTGGCAAATGGCAGTCTTGGAGGCTAGGATGGAATGTGGGCACCTTCATTGTTCATTTACTCACTCAACTAATCTTATCTAGTCCAGGTGTCATCAAAAAAATCATTCACCATGCCGCATTGCTATAAATATCTCATTATTATTATTATATATCACTATAAAATAATTCTACCAACTAATACAAGATAATCATACTTAAGAATCACAATTCATTGTCTTTAATATAACTATATTATACAAATATTGAAATAATTAAAAAATATATATTCAATAACAACCTCATAATAATAATAATAATATATATTATACAATTTAAATATTTTAAATTTAAATTTAACCAATAAATATCTATAAGGTGTTTCTGGTGGTTAATGTAATACTAAATACTTATTATAAATTTTGACCGATAATTTATGTATTTAAACGTCAATTTGAAGTGTTTGACATTTTAATGCACGTCATTATTAACTCGTAGATTTTTTATCTACCTTTCAAATACGGGTTGAAATAAAAATATATGTCCCACAGTATGTCAAATTCGAACCCTCGGTCCCCATCGTCCTTTCTCCATTTCAATGCTTTGACTTCGTCCACGCATAAAGGACATCTTTGCTTTTATTAGATGCGATGGGGAGCACTTACTCACTCTTTCCAACGCTCCATTTCAATGCTTTGACTTCGCCCATGCATAAAAGTTGAAAAGGGAGGTTTTAAAATATTTTTAAATAAAATTGTAATTTTTTTCTTCTCTTTTCCTCCATTGTCATTTTAATGGTTTATGGTCCTTTTTTATTCATCTTCGAATAGTGGAATTTAAATATTTTTTTAATTATTTAAATATTTTATTTTTATATTTTTTTAATTAATATTGTTTAAAATTTGGTTAGAAATTTAAAAAATTTGTTAGAATTGTAGATATTAGTGATTGTGATTTCACAATGTAAATATAATAAAGATTTTTATAAAGTATTGAATCTATTTATATATTCAAAAATGCAAATTGAGCAATGTAAAATTGCAATTTCACCAACAATTACAAAGTTTGATTTGGATGATAATTAACAAAAAAAAATTCAAAAAATAAAATGTTTAGAAAATAAAAAATAACAGATTACTAAAAAGAATTTTTTAGTATTAATGTTTGAAATCTCCATCCACATTTACTCGTTGAAAGAGTCTTTCCTATAAAACTCAATAAAAACATAAATTCTTGCTTCACATAATAAGCTATGCCTCCAAAAAAAAAATATATTTATTATTATTTTTTTTTGTCTTTATTCTTAATATTTGCTTTTCTATTTCTAATTATTATCAGTTTTCTTTTTTTCCTAACATTTTTTACCTTTAACTTGATCTTTCAAGATGAAATCCTAATTTATAAATATTCTTAATCCTTTAAAACTAAAAATTTTACCAATATAAAATATGTTTTTAATAAAGTTTTCTTTAATTTAATTTAATTTAATTTAATTAATTAATTTTTATGTTTAATTACTCTTCTTAACTTTTATGTTTTTACTAGATTTAGATTTATAATTTCTTTTTGAAATTGGACCCTTACTAACCTCATCAATGTGCCTTCATTTCCTTTAAGCAAAACATATAAACATTGAACCTCTTCTTTTTATTTACGTTCAAGTTCTATCACTTTATTTATTTCTTTTTATATTATTAATTAAAAAAATTTAAAGTCTTTGATTTTATATATCATTATAATAACAATACTTTTTTTTCAAATCACGTAAATCATAATTGATATTTATATATCATTATAATATCAATATTTTTTTTTGAAATCATGTAAATCGTAATTAATCAAACCATATATGTAAATAAATAATACCATTTATCTAAATGTTTTAGATTAAATGACATATATCATAATTTATGAAACCATATTTGTAAACAAATAATATCATTTATAGGGAATAATTTGACCGAGTGGAAGTTTAGTAAAATGTAATAAATTAAATTTGGATGTTACGTAAAATATAATAAATCTGACAGAATGGATGCGTATAGGGCAAATGTCAGTGGTCGTGAAGAACAATTGGCAAATTCTGAATGGCTTTTAGGCCTGGATAAACGTCGAATCAAATTGGTGAATTGATTCGTTCCTGTCTTTACACGAACAAAAGTTAACACACTGTCCGTATCAATGCAATGCATGTGAATGGAGTTGGTGGCAACCTAGAAAATATATGAACATCTTCTGGATTATTTGCCACGGCAACACTCCGTCTGCTGCGTATCGACCACGGCAAAACTCTGTACTCTCCACCAGAACTCCACATCCCTCCCCTCCTATAAGTAGTGTGGTGAGAATGCCCATTCTGCATAATGCAATCCTACGCTCCTCCCCGCGTTTCCATTTTTCCTGCAAACATCATGTTGTCTCTCTGTTTTTCCTTTTCTCTGCTCTTTTCCCTCTTCCTTTCCTCTTCCTCTACACACTCAATTTATGATGATCAAAAATCATTGTTGGAATTCAAGTCCGTAATTGCCAACGATCCAAACAATTCCATGGCCAACTGGAGATCTGCCAACCCCGTGTGCAATTGGACTGGCATTACTTGCACCCGCCGCCATCAAATGTACAGAGTCATCGCCCTCAACCTCAGGGCAAAGGAACTGCAAGGCCCCATTTCTCCTTCCCTCGGCAATTTGTCATTTCTCCGCTCCCTCGATCTTTCGAACAATACACTCCACGGTGATATCCCACCTCAATTGGGACGTCTCTTTCGTTTGAGAGTACTCCGGTTGCACCTCAATCAATTAGAAGGAAACATTCCAAGTAACCTTGCCAGTTGCCATAATCTGGTTGTCCTCGCGCTCTCATCTAACCATTTAAGTGGAAGTATCCCTGTGGAGTTGGGTTCCCTGTCACATTTGCAGGTGCTTTTCTTAGCAGCAAATAGTCTCACAGGTACTATACCCTCTTCTTTGTCAAATATCTCTGTTTTGATTAAGTTGCAAATTTCCATAAACAATCTCACTGGCAGCATTCCACAAGGATTGGGTCGCCTCACTAGTCTACAGATTCTTTCCCTTCATAGAAATGAATTGTCAGGTGTCATTCCCAGTTCTTTGTCAAATATCTCCTCTTTGGTTGGGCTGTCACTTTATATGAACAATTTAATAGGGCATATTCCGTCGAACTTTGGTGCGAAGTTCAACAAGTTGATTTTGCTCAATTTATGGGGAAATCAGCTAAATGGAAGCATACCAAATTCCATTGGCAATTGTTCTAAACTCAAAGTACTCTATCTAAACAACAACTATTTGAGTGGGAGTGTGCCAGTGGAGCTAGGTAAGCTATACCTCATCGAACGATTGTACTTGCATCATAATCAACTTGGTAGTGGCTGTGATACTACCATGCCCTTTCTTACAGCGCTCAACAATTGCTCTCACTTACAACAACTATACTTGGGCGAGAATAAACTAAGTGGTATTTTGCCATTGTCCGTAGGCAAACTTTCTACCAATTTATCTGTGTTGTCATTACCAAACAACTTAGTGGAAGGAAACATCCCTCTGCAGATTAGTAATCTTAGCAGCCTAACCCTTCTCGATTTGAGTGAAAATCTTTTCAATGGTAGCATTCCATCATTGCAAAGCCTTGTAAAACTAGAAAGATTGAAGTTTAGATCCAATAGATTGGAAGGAAACATCCCAAATGACTTTAAACCATTACAACATCTTGGCCTTTTACATCTTGATAGAAATATGCTTTCTGGAAAAGTTCCCAATTCCTTTCGCCACCTTAAGCAACTAAGGTTCCTTTCTCTTCATAACAACTACTTATCAGATAAGATACCTGCCAAGTTAGGGGATTGCAAGAATTTGGAATTGCTTGACTTGTCTCATAATAGACTTAGTGGAAGCATACCAAAAGAAATTGTCGGGCTTTCTAATCTACATTTCTATTTGAACTTGTCATGGAATTTATTAGAAGGTCTGTTGCCTGCAGAGATTAGTAAGATTGTAATGGCTTCAGTTATAGACATTTCTGCCAATCAATTGATTGGGCTCATTCCAGCTATGCTTGGAAATTGCATGGCACTAGAATCATTGAATTTATCTCAAAATGCCTTCCAAGGTCCTATTCCAGATTCCCTTGGAAATTTACAAAATCTCATGGTCCTAGATCTCTCTTCAAACTTCTTATCAGGTTCAATACCAGCTGCTTTCAAGGCATTGAAAATGCTTCAGTATTTAAATTTATCATTTAACAAGCTCACGGGAGAAATATCGAAAGGAGAATTTTCTGCAAATCTGACCATATCCTTAACTGGAAATCCTGGTCTGTGTGGACCACAAGTATTTTCATTAAATGCATGTCCAACATCAAGTAGTCATTATAAAGTTCTGAAAAAAGCACTGCTGCCAGTTGTTTGTGCTGCATTTATATTATGTTGTCTATTTTTAGCATTCCTTTGGAGAGGGAATTTACAAATACAAAGATTTGATTTTCCACAAGCTATTTTCCAAAAAGTAAGGCGCCAAAGGATCTCATATCAAGAGCTTTATAGGGCAACAAATGGATTTATTGAGGCCAACTTGTTGGGAAAGGGTAATTTTGGATCTGTCTATAAAGGAATTTTGAGTGATGGCACACTTCTTGCTGTGAAAGTTCTTAATTTGCAAAATGATCAAGTTGAGAAGAGTTTTGAAGTAGAATGTAAGGTGTTGCAAATGGTTCGGCATCGAAATCTTCTAAGAATCATAACCTCATGTTCCAACCTCCATTTCAAAGGTTTAGTGTTCGAGTTTATGTGTAATGGAAGCTTAGAGAACCATTTGTACCCTGATAGAGATGACAACAATGGTGAGAAAGTGTGTGAATTGGGATTGGAAACACGATTAAACATTGCAATAGATGTAGCTCATGCCATGGAATATCTTCATCATGATTCCCCTGTGCAAGTAGTGCATTGTGATATAAAACCAAGCAATGTGCTCTTGGATGAAGACATGTTAGGCCATGTAACAGATTTTGGGATTGCAAGATTAATTGGTGCAACCTCCACTGAGTCACTCACTTCAACACTTTCTTTGAAAGGATCTATGGGATACATTGCTCCAGGTATGTCTATTCAAAACATTAGTTATACTTGTCTTTTCATCATTAACAATTTTGCATAGATTGGTTGAGTAAAATTTGATCAAGGTTCCCTTAATTACAGAGTATGGATTGGGTGAGACAGTTTCCAGCAAAGGAGATGTTTATAGCTATGGCATTTTGCTATTGGAAATGCTTACTAGAAAGGGGCCAACTAGTGACATGTTTGTTGGAGACCTAAACTTGCACAAATGGGTGAACTTTGCATTTCCAAATAGAGTAAATGAGGTAATTGACAACACTCTTTTTAATAAAGTGGGTGAAGATGCATTTGAAAAAAATGATGTATACAAATGCCTACTTGCATTGCTACATGTTGGTTTGCTTTGTTCAAAAGATTCACCTGAAGAACGACCAACTATGAGAGATATGGTTGTTGTGTTGGAGACGGTCAAAGAGAATTTGGTACGAAATACAATGCTTTCTAGGAGACCAGGAAGAAGCATATCCAGTTTGCTTGATACTACAAGTGCATTAAAGATTGATGCTGCAACATCAAGTGACCAAAGTTCTTTTACATTTTAGTTTGTGAAAATTGCAACTACCAAAGCTTTCTCCCTTCGTGCTTGTTCTTCCATTGGAAATATTTATTTTACTTTTAGTTTCTCAAGCAAATTTCTGTTAGTACGGTATTATATATTTGTAACCATGTTCAACATGAATATTATATTTTTTTTTGCAAGACTATATTAACTGAATTGCAGAGCTATATTTGTTTTAATGTGTTAACAATGATATCAATACTCATATCCATGCAATAAGCATTAGATGCCCATAACATCAATTGCAAAAACTTGATCTAGACTACTATCACAAAACAAACTAGTAGATCAAATGGCCAGCAGCAGAGTCAACTTGAAAGCAAACTAAATTCGTGCTCACAAAACAAACTAGTAGATCAAATGGCCATCAGCAGAGTCAACTTGAAAGCAAACTAAATTCGGGCGAAGAAACACAATATTAGAATGAGTGAAGATAACTACTAGTTAGTTACTATTATTTGTGACTATCGAAGAGGTTTGCCATTATCTGATGCTGGATATAATACTGACTACGTAAAAGTTATAACTGGCATGTAAAGGATTCAAATTTGATTTCATGTTTATATTAAAACTTGAGTGAAGAAGGAACAAGACTTTGTTCGAGGGTAAGATTTATGATCAAGCGACCACTACAGTTTATATTGGCCATTACTATGCGTCTCTTCTTCATGTTAGTGGTTCTTCACATGGCCTTACTAAAATACCATTTTTTTAGAAACGATGTGTCTTCCCAATGAAATTTACCATATTTCCTTGTCTACAGGTCGTGGTTGTTCAAAGTTTAGTTCTAGAGTAAAGTAATGGAGTGTGAATAAAATGTATATTATCACGTTAAACCATTGTTTCACAAACTTCGTAGTTTCCCTTACAACTTCACAGGATTGTATGGTTTCTTTATACTTGGTAGATCAAGGTCCTGGCCGTTGCCTCCCTTTATTGACTCCAATTCACTCACTAAGGGGACATTGCACAATGCGGATGCACTTGCAATATCATTACTCTATTATAGGAATGTCAATCATAGCACATTTCGCATAGTTAGCTAGCCACTGTTGGAGTCTTGGAGTTAATTGTCTCCATCATCGTTATCAATTAGGGAGCATCAACATGAATATCCATATTGTTAGTACTATTTTCCTGTTAAGTTGTAGAGTATCAGTTCAAGCCTCGAGATGCCTTGGCTTGCTTATTTTGAAGCAATCTAGTATGCAAATGCCTTTTAACAAAAAAGCATGAGCTCCCATTTTGTCTGTGTCACTACTGCCTTTTATGCTACCAATGTGACTGGCATTTCCCTATTTACATGAGTGACCTAAATGATGTGAGTCTATTTAACTAGTTTTGACTGAGTTGTGCTGATGCCACTGGCATGTTCCATACTTACAAATGGCATTTACCCTGCAGACACTGATTTTTTCTTGTCACTTATAGCTTCCTTGTAATGAAAAGGGGTTGATTTAGAAGACAGCAATCCACTGCACTGCATACATAGTTACACTCTTTTAAATATTTTTCGTCTTTAATAACTTTTCAGTTCAGTTTCTGGCATGATTATTTAAAGACGTGCCATCCTCAAAATGGGGAGTTAGGACTTATATACATCACTCTCGTCTTCCCACAAAAGCAGTATTCAAAATATTGGTTTTCTGGAGAAAATTTGTTGAAAGATAAGTTCAACATGCCATTGGGATCATGTTGTTTTCCATCATCAAAGTTGGTAGGAGATAATGAATTTTTCTTAATGTTGGTCATCTTTATGAGTTTATCCTCGATTTTGTTTTTTGATGGTGTACAAATATCAAGAAGATAATCCATTATGAAGATTGTTGTGCACTGAAGGTTTTACCTACTTGGAGTATTTTCAACCAAATAGGTTAATTTTGTGTCGCTACTTAAATTGTTTTACAAGATCCAGAATACCCTTTGGAACCTTGCTATGCTTCTCATCACAAGTATCAGTCCCAAATTCATTTTTCCTCTTCATTCTTGGCACGGTTATCTCCTCAATTTTACTGGGACATATATTCCTATATTGGTTTTTTGGCCTTTGGTAGAGAATTGAGCACCTGCATCGTTGGCTTAGCTGCAATTCATTTACTCACACAACACTATACTTGGGACGCCCTGTAATATATTTTGTATTTTGTAAAAATTACAATGGTGCATAAGATGTTCTGGGCACTTGACATTGATATGTTTTTCAACATGTTTGTACTTACCTGTCTTACTGACCACTTTTGGGGAATTGTGGATATATATAACATTTTCTACCCAAATCAAATTTTCTTGTGTAAGGGATGAGTGACTGCCAGTTTCTTGTTCTTCAAATCTTTTAGGGTCATAACAAAGGGAATATTTTAAATCATTGAAGATTTTTGCAGCTGTCTTCTCAAGTGCACTGCTTTCTCAGGCAAGATTTTTCAATTACTTGCTTGGTTAAATTTGTTTCATGTGTCTATTTCAACAATACGTTTTAGTTAAGGGAAATTGAAGGTTTTGTCCTTAATCAAATTGTTTGTATAGCACAATACATATGAGTATCAGAAGTTGTCAGATATCTTCAGTTGGTTAATGTCATTCCAAAGTATTCTGGAAATTCTATTTGTGCTTCCTTCGCCATTTTCAAATTGATCTTCTGTCTAAATTCTCCTTTTTTTCCTTTCAAGTTCCTCTACCTCAGGATTTAGGACTTTCAAATAGTCATTTTCTCCCTTGCCTCCTAGATGTTTGTTCTAAAAATTCTAGGAATTAGACTAGTGTATGATGTTTTCTAAAATGGTGTCCTTTCTATTTGTTGTGTTTCGTTTCATTCAAGAGGAATGTAAACCATCTCTTGCAGAGTCTTTTCTTTTTGCCAAACATTTGTCTTTGCCTAAACCATTGGATTTGTTAAAGATGTTCTGTCTGAATTATCTAGGACAAAATGAGGCACTTAAATCTTTTCCTTGCCTTTCTTACATATTGATTCTTTTCAATCATTCTTACTCCCAGTCGGCGAGTTTACAGCTTTATTCTTTTACGACTTTTTTTGGCTCTGGTTGTCTTGCCAATGAGATTTACTTATTTCCTTTATCTTGTTCCTTTTTTGTATACCTTTTTTGAAACATATACAAGGAGTCACAAAGCAGAGAACATATCTATGTTGTATCTCGTTATCTTGTTTTGAAACATATACAAGGAGTCACAAAGCAGAGAACATATCTATGTTGTATCTCGTTATCTTGTAAGAAAAACACTGCTTCTGGAGCCTACAAAGATCATTGGATGCCATAACTAGAGCTTTGAATGGATCAGGAAAAAGTTCAGGGCATTTGTATAATGTTCAGAAATCCTATTCAAGTATCTTAAGGATTGAGTCGGTTTGTGGTCCAGCAGTAAACAGGTAGGCCATAGGAGTTTACCTCAACTATTTCAGGTTCAATTCTCAGCATTTTGGGTGCTTGCACCCTTCGCCCCTCTCATCTACCTGGGAATCCTCAAAGTGACATGTCTTCGATCGATCGATGGATTGATCCTACTTCAGCCCCCCAAAAAGAAGTTTCTGTTAAAAAATTAATCTTAAGGATTGTAAAGATTTACTAATCCAATTATCTTTCTACAGCTATAGAATAGAATAAAATAAAGATTTATGTTCCAGGTTTTGTTCAGATCAGCATAAGAATTGACGTGTTTATCATCTTGCCAAAAAATTGGCTTCATACCAGGCAGATTTCACATATCTTACAAATAATTGGATAATGAGTTTCCTACAATATTTCATTGTGTCGAGTACATAACCAAAGCAGAGGAATTTATCCTGCTTGCAATGTACACTTTAATAACAGAAGCATGTTTTGCTGCAATGCACACTTTAATAACAGAAACATGTTTCGCTGTAACGTACACTTTAATAAAAGTGTATTATGTTTGGGATTCAATATCCACTCTACAGACTTTCTGCCCAGAATCATAAAGCTACAGGTATGTCAGTTTGGAACCATAATTTTCCGCCAAAACCGTGAAGTGACGGCTAAGGAAAACCGTGAAGCCATAATTAGGGCAGTTTGGAACCATGATGATTCCAAACTTGCCCTACCTGTAGCTTCATAATTCCTGGCAGAAAGCCTGTAGAGTGGATATATTTTATCCCTGTATTTCTATAGGCATGTTCATCTATTATTCTCTGACCCATAATTGTGTATATATGGGCAGTTCCCATGCTTCCTGTGAATGTGTTTTGTCCTTTTTCTCAGTGAAATAGATTACTCTGTTGGCTAATTTCAGAAAGAAAGCTAATTTTGAATCACTGAACAAAACTTGAAGAAATGAAGAAATGCAAAAGATATTTGGGAGAGATTGAACGTAACAATTATTAAGCTATAACAAAATATTATAAATTATTGAGTAAATTGTTGAAGATCAATAATTTTAGCAACGAGATTATCACCTTATAGAGGATGACATAGGGTTTGCTACATTTAAAAAACCATCCTTGTAGGATTTATTAAAACCATCTTTAAAATGGATGAGAATGATTATATGTATGTAGAAGGAAATTTAAAATTACTGAATGTACAAATGGATGGGAATGATTATATGCAAGGAAATTTAAAATTACTGAATGTACAAATGGATGGGATGATTATATGAAATTATAAAGAAATTTTTATTGTAATTTTAACAAAACAATTTTGAAAACTCAAAACTTCTCAAATGTCTAACTAAATTGTTTGAACCAATGGAACTAATAGATTATTTGTTTGAAACAATAGAACCAATTACATAGATGATAAAAGCAAGCTAGTGAGAGAATTAAAAACCCGTGTAAATAGCTTCGGGCTTCAATTAGCTTTGGATAAACTTTTTTGGAATGAAGGTAAACACGTGTAAGGGAGTGATGTGATGAGCAAGGTGAATGAAAAAAGAAAATTAAAACATCTTTGAATGTATGATTATCTAATCTTTTTATTTACTTTGTGGTTAATTAATTATTCTTTAGAATTTGGAGTCTAACTTGTAAGTAAAACACCTAGTTTTTGAAAATAGTTGTCTTACATATTTTACAACATCTAGTTTTTGAATTTAATTAGTTTTTATCTAACTAGATAAATCATTGATTGTCAATTGGGTTTAACTTGTTTGGTTGGGAGGAATGATTGTTATCCTCCCCACCCAGGTTCAACATCTAGTTTTGAATTTAAATAGTTTTTATCTAACTAGATAAATCATTGATTGTCAATTGGGTTTAACTTGTTTGGTTGGGAGGAATGATTGTTATCCTCCCCACCCAAATAGTTTTTATCTAACTAGATAAATCATTGATTGTCAATTGGGTTTAACTTGTTTGGTTGGGAGGAATGATTGTTATCCTCCCCACCCAGGTTCAATTCCCATAAGTGACATGTTGTTCTCTTAATGAATATATTATTGTAATGGCTTCAAGCCTTGTTGATTGACATTCGGTTGTAATAAATATCAATATAGTTGATCCCCAAATTAACAATGTATATTGTAAATACGATGTATGGTTGTGGGTCAAGTGATGTAATGTGTAAATGATATCCACTGCAGACATCTAAGGACAAAATCATTGGGGCTATGTTTCCACAAGATAAAGGGGGCTAAAGGGGGGGGTTCAAGGGAAAATTCGACATGCCATTCTAAATCCCCTCACTTAGTTATTGAAAGCATGGGCCCGAGTATAATTATTTTTGAAAAATGTGAGAGTCAACATGCATGGGAGAAAATAAATTTCGAATAGAAAAAGAGAGAAGTTTTTACAAATGGGTAGAAGAGAATTCTGGAGCTGGGAAAAAGGGAGGCAATAATAGTGAAGCTGAAGATAGCTTTCCGGAGCTGCAATATGCATAGAGGAGTAGATTGTTATGCTTGTGGAATAATTAACTAAATGAACATGTGAGATGCTACCATGTGCAATTATGTACAACTGAAATTCTTGGAGTCTCTAGCAGAGAGATTTCATGTCTAATCTATGTTGGAGCCTTGGAGGGAAGGGGGATAGCCCGAGGGAATGTGCGGCAAAGAAGGGGATCCCATTCCTTGGATTGTGCAGGTTGAAGGGAAAGAGAGCTGATGGATTGGAATTGTTGTAGGAATTTAGCTTTCAGTGAGTTTTCGTTGGGTATTGCACTGTGAGTGAACAATAGCCAGCCATAGGAGCCATCATTCCTTGTGGAATCATAGCCTCAGCTTAGGGGCAACCTACTGCTAAGAAATCTAGAGTAGCACAGTCTATGGTTGGGTGGAATGCATGCCATCTTTAGCCAATTGTGTGATTGAATATAAGATAAATGTTCTTATTCACTATGTTTATTTCTTGTTAAATGTTGAATTTAAATGCCATGCATGCTTAAAATGGTGTGCATTCAGGGAATTTAAATTTTTCATTAGTTTCATGGGCATTTTTATCACCCCCATTCATTTATTTGTAATGGGTATCAATTTATTTGTTTTTTCATGGTAAAGGATACATCACAGGGTGGTAATAGAGCACGATTACCACACCGGACCTGCATAGGCTAGAGACAACATGCTAAAATATAAATTTGTGGAGGAAAATTTTTCAAAGGATGTCAACAAATTATTTGACAAAAAATTCCTTTGAGAAATGCGGGAAATTTCCTAGAATTTTGAAGAAATTGAGCTTGGGGGTGAAATTAAGTGAAATTGATTAAAGAAGCTCAATTTTGAGAGAAAATTTGTATTAAAATTGGTTTTAGAGTTCGAATTGAGTGTTCAAGGTCATATTTCATCGAATTCATGGAGTTGCAAAGAATCCATGGAAGAAATTGGGTAAACCCCCAAAATTTCAGGGAAAATTTAGGTTGATTTCATGCCCATAATCGTCGAAGGGTTGAATATGGTGGCAATTGATTGTTTGCAAGGTCAAATTTGGCCAATGGAAGCCAAATTGCAGAGCTCCATGACAATCACTATTGTTCCTCGGGTTGTTCCTAGATGGGGAACAATGCCAAGACATCCCATGAAAGTAAGCTCACTTTCCCACTTTAGGCTAACATGAAAAATCTAGTAGCCAAAGTGAGTAAACCTCATATATAAAATATTCAATAAAGCTCATATGTATATAGAAAATAATAACAATGAAAGATCACGCAAAGAATGAATAAAGATATGAACAATAACAACCACATAGTCTACCAAGTCCAAGTGGGCGTTGTATTCTCTATTTTCCAAATTATCAAACCTAGAGAGATGGCAGAAAAATAAGACATTCCATATTAGCATGTAACATAAAAAATAAAACAAATGGAAGCGTAAATGACTATGGGGGATCGCAGTCCAAAGTAATCATAGCTTTAGAAGAGATATTGTGCTATCAACTTAATATGCAATGTGCAATTATCTAAATATGTATCAAGAAAATATAAGTAATGAATACTTGAAGTTATGTACAATAAAGTATTAAATACCATATTATTGTGTAAACATTAACTTCTGAATTACAGATTATCTCTTTCATTGAAATGTTTAATTGATATAGCATCATGAGATAATAAATATCATTCATGAATAAGGAATACACCAACCATATTTCAATGAAACACAAAAAGTTAATTTATAATGAAATTTAGTTAATTTATAATGAAATGTTGAACAAGTCAAGCAATTTAACAACCATAGCTTTCTATCAGTTTTTTTTTAAACATATCTAAATAATTGAGACAAAAATTTTGATTAAAATAAGAAGGGGTTACAAACTTCAGAAAACAGAGGGATGAGTCCTCTTTTAGTATTCAAATTGTGTAGAAATTGTTATTACATATATTCCATACTTTTTACACATTGTCGACAAACTAAAGAGAACCTTCAGTTCTTTCCCAGTTGACCCTTCTCATAACTGTCATTCTTCATTAAATAGTTTGAGCCTCTAATTCCTATTTGTTGGGTAAATCTATTTCTAAGCCTTAAAAATCAATAACTTTGAACTGAATCTCATTTAAATCCAAAATAAATGAAATTGCTCTTTGATTGGATCTCATACAAAGACATTTAATACCAGGTGTCCTGTTTTCATAGATTTTTATTTTTCTTAGTGTTATCACCTTCTGCTTCTGCGGACTGACGATCTTCATCTCATGACAACTGTCTCCTTTGATTTTTTTAAATGATGTCTTCATTTTGTTCCTTCACTTTTCTCCCTTGCAATAATAAGATTGCTTCTATGCCATCTCTAACCTTTTAACTCATTTATCTTTTTCGAGAAAACCCATGGAAGACAAAATTTCGAAGAATGGGTGGGCAATTTTGTTTTATCTACTTTGGAACCTAAATTTGATTATGAATCTTCTCATCATAGATGAGCGCATCAGTAAAATGTGATGGAGTGACTTTGGAATATAAGCTCTCCACAAACAAGGAAGCCATCAAAATCAGAATTGCCATAACTAATGTCACGACCCATGCTCCTCCTCGCGCTTATTGAGAAAATCATCATCGCTTATAGAACCATGTTCATATTCATCATTCCAAGAATTCAAAGGATTTGTCGTTTTAACTGGATTCTTCAACTTCTATTCTAAATGCTGAAAATCACTCATAGAATTAGTCTAACAATCATTCCAACCTTTGCATCATTCACTCTATTATCATACTAGATGTAGCTATAGATCAATCTAATATGAATTTATGAGACCGACTAGGGTAGTTTTCTCAACATTTGCTAGGATAACAAAACTTAAACTTCAATCTAGTATGAATTTATGAGACCAACTAGGGTAGTTTTCTCAACATTTGCTAGGATAACAAAACTTAAACTTCAATTTTCATTACTTGCAATTGCTTTTGAATTAGAATTGTATAGATAACAATTCCTAGTGAGTCTGGCTTTCAACTCTCTGGCCACCTAACACAACTACCATGGTAGTCATTCTTTGGACTGTTGAAATTCATTGTGCTATAACTAAAAACCATTCATCCCTTTGACAATTGGCCCATGGCATCCTGAACAAGATATTCAATCTCTTCATGTAATGCACTTGTAGCTTCATCTAAAAGTTCAACCTCTACATGTAATGCACTTGTAGCTTCTTCCAAAAGAAGTACATGAGGATTTGTGACCTATTAGTAATGCCATTGCTATTGCAATTTTTCACTTTTGACCTTCGGACAACCTCATACCATGCTCTCCAAAAAGTGTATTGTACTCTTCTGGAAAATTTGATACAAACTTGTGGGCATGACCATTCTTGCATCATTTTCAATCTCAATGACATTGATCCCGTCTTTCAATTTTCACGTAGATTTTCATGTAAATATCTATGTGATCTATCCACCAAAGACACCCCATTAAGAAGGATATTTCCTTTTGTAGAATAATGAAATACTTCTGTCAAGTTTACAATCATTGCTTTTCCATCCCCACTAAGATGTACAAAAGAAACTTTATCCCTAGGTTTCATTCTCATATTTACCCCTTGGAAACCATGTTTCTGGGGCATAAAGGATAAGCAAACCACACATTATCTTATTCAACTCCTCCATTAACTTGGTCATGTAAATGACATTTATTTCCTGATTTTGGTATGGCTATAGTACGATCTAGAACTTGGAAAACTCATCGACTTGCTCCAACGATCTTCATGGTCGTTTTATATACTCCCGATAAGGAAGATCCATATGAACACACCATGAGACTTAGCTCATTTAAGATCAAGTTTCAAGTTCTCATCTACTTTTTCTATTGTATATGTTGTCTAAAAATGGATTCAAAACCTACTCTGAATCCTTATTGATATCAACACCTATGTCATGGTCTTTGATATCGTGCTTCCTTGCTGCATATCCACGTGATTGATTATTTCATGTGCTTTCGTTGACAATATAAGCTTGCGCATAGTAAGTGTGGGTTGATTTTTCATTCTTTTTTCCCATAAGAAGTATTAGCCACATATTTTAGAGAATCATTCACTACTACATATTGAAAAATTTGCGACGAACTACATGCAACGAAAGTAGTTTTTCGTCGCAAAAATGAAGATAAAGATTTAAATTTATCTTTCTTTTTTTTAATCATCCCGCGTCTATCGCCTAGGCAACGACCTCTATCTTTCGTCGCATTGTTTTTCGCATGGATGATGATACAAAAATTACCATTGCATTGCTCAAAGTCACCCAACTATTTGACAAAGTCAATATTGACTTGGTTAACGCTCGTCACAGAGTTCGTTGCATGAGCAACGACACAAAGATTATCATTTCACAATTCAAACAATCACCCAACTATTTGATAAAGACAATATTGACCCAGTCAATGTTTGTCAAAATGGAGATGAAATAAAATATATAAATATTCAGCAAATTAGTGATGTTGTGACAATCTTGCTATAACGACGACGGTTCAGAAAATGTATTTTTGTGCATAAGAATAATGGTGGAAAATATTAGACGTGGGAAAAAAATAAATAGGGTGAAAAGAGTGACGGTAGATGTTTTTTCCCTTGCAAAAAATGTAGTTTTACACGTCCCATAAGAATTTTAATAGCAACAACTAATAAACATTGTAGGAAATATGGGCACACTAATGGGGGATTGAATGGATATCGTCCCATGGTAATTAGCTATAATTCATTATTTGTTTTTTATATTGATTATATATATATATAGTTTGAATATTTTTTATACACACTAATTTTGCATGATTGTTTGTAATTATAAAGTTAGAGTTGCCCCCCTAATTTTCTACACAATGCTGCACCAAGTAGTACTAGTAGAAATGATGTTGTACAAGTTGAGAAATATGAAGCAAATGAGGATCTCATGGAAGAAGATGATGGGACAAATCAAATGATCCAAGATTTGTTTGCTCAGTTGGATGAGGATGGGGACAATGATGGTATTTATGATGGACCTCTATTAGAAAAGACAAATAGACGACTTTATAAAGGCTCAAGAGCAAATCTTCTCACCGCTACATTGTTGCTGGTGAACTTAAAGCTTATGAATAATTTGTCAAACACTTGTATGACACATATCCTAAGGTATGTAATATGTTTCATCTCATATACATCAATGTTAACTTTTATATATTTTGTCTAGTGTTAATTAATGTGTAAAATAAGAATGCAATATTTACGATTAATATTCTTTACATTAACTAGTAATTATTTGTTATGTTGTAGATTGTTAGGTGAATTTTTGTTACCATCATCAAATATTTTACCTCGCACATATTGAGATTTTCTTGCCATTATGAAATACATTGGAATGGAGTATCAAATTGATTTTTTTTTTGTTTGCTAGTTTGTTCGCGACTTGCGGGACTAGCCTGTGGCTGAGAAACCGCAACTCAAGGGCATCTAAGCCGTCAAAATCACCTGGGGATCGCACCCATCCTAAGCCACACCAACCCTTAACATGGCTGGATTTTTTGGCCCCGCAGGTTTCGAACCAATGAATTTAACATCACAAAGTGCATTAACAAAACACTCTGTCACCGACTGTCCTACACCTCGGGGACAATGGAGTATCAAACTATAGATGCATGTCCTAATGACCATATTATATATTATGGACAACATGCATAAAAAACAGAATGTCTGCAATGTCTTATCAATAGATATTGAATTGATCAAGTAACAAAAAAGGTGCCTCGAAAGGTTCTTCGTCATATTCCCATAATTCCATGTTTGCAGCGATTGTTCAGGTGTGAAAGCATAGCACAATTTATGGATTACCATGCACAGAACAGAAGCAGAGATGGTGTTCTTCGAATACTTGCAGATGGTTATGCATTTAGGTAAATTGAGAAAAAATGGGAAGATCTCAAAGATGAACCTCGTAATGTTAGGCTTTCATTGGCAACTGGTGTTGTTAATCCATTCAGAGAGCTTAGGTCTATTTACTCAGTCTGACCTATTTTTGTTATCAACAATAACATTCCTCCTTGGATGTCAATAAAGAGAGAGCGCATAATGTTGACAATGATTGTTCCAGGTTTTTGTTTACATTAATTTTTTGAATATAACATTTTCATTTGTTTTGTTTTTTGCATAATATATTTTGTTTATTTATTTAGCTATATATACGTATCATGGTAGTAATTATGTGTAATTTCAAACAATTAGGTAAGTACCAAGTTAAAGATATGAATTTATATATCGAGCCTCGTAATGACGAGCTATTAATGTTATGGGGCATCACTATGTATGACATCTATAAACCAATCTGATCTGGATTTTATGAGCAGAACGAAATGACTACAGATTATTAATAGGTGCTTAACAAAAAATAATAGAGATACAATAAAAATGGTTTTCTATTCAATAAGGAAATAAGCTGAAACTGTAAAATGTAGTGGAAACAAGCTTGCTAGAATGGTGGCGGCTTATCTCTGAGAAGAGATGTGACGGCTGCGCTCATTCACAAGAAGATGATTACAATGAGGCTCTGAAGGCCTTTCTACAATAAACAAGAATGCCAAAAACCCTAGACATCCAAAAACCTAACCCTAGGAGATGAAGCGCCAAAAGTCATGTGGGCCTCGTTTGGGTAAGTTAGTACATCAACTTCCCGGGGCTATAACTTTTGCATACGATCTTCATTTTAGGCGCGTGATAGCCCATTGGAAAGGTATCATCGAGGATATTCATTTTGGGGGCTCAATCATGCCTTTGGATATCATTAAGAAGATCAATCCTGAAAAAACTTCATTTAGGCCCTCAAAATGGCCCCGGAAGTTAAAACTGCTAAAAATAGTAAACTGCCAAAATTGTTAGAAAATTGTTTTGAGCCAGTTGGAAAAGGTGGGTGGCCACCGATATCCACCTGGATCAATCATCCCTCCTTAGGAAACAATGGTCTCCATTGCATTGATTTCCCCCATCATATGAGGAAATTTCTGCTGAATTTGGCCCCAGGTGAGCCACTTGCCTTGGTGCAGGAGCTGCCCTGCTTTGACGACTCAATAAAGATGGATCATTTTCTATCAAGTGTCCTTGATCTGTATGTCAAAAATCTGATCACTGGATTCCTATTGTATGCATTCGTGGTTGAGCTCTGTTGGTGTTAGTTGCTCTGCTGTGTCTGAGGTGTCTAATAATGGTGGGAAATAAGGGCGAAGGAGATCCACGTTGAACACTGGGTGCAGGCCAAGGAAAGGAGGAATGTTGAACTCAAAATCATTCTCTCTCATAGCCTTGGTGATGGTGTATGTCCCATAACGGAGTGGGCGAAGCTTCCGATGGGGTCCTATAAGGCGTTCTTTCTGCAAGTGCAACCAAACTTTATCACCCACCTGAAACTTATGTGGCACCCGATGTTGATCATGGAGCTGCTTGTACTTGTCATTAGACTTCTGTAGGATATCTTGAACCTGTTGGCGGATGTGTTGGATCTGCTCAATGAACCGGGTGGCTTTGTCAGCTTCAGTTGGAGTAGGAGATGAGTCGGCCGAGGTGACTGCAAAGGGAAGTGTAACATCTATGGGACCCAATGGTGGGAATCCCAACCCCACCTGAAAGGGGCTGTGGTCGGTTGAGCTATGAAGGGCTTGGTTGTAGCTATGTTGGACATAGGGAAGGATCTCATCCCATGTGCGAGGGTGCTTTGAATTATACATGTGAAGGATATGCACAATCATTCAATTGACGACCTCGGTTTGGTCATCTGTCTGGGGGTGGAAGGTTGTGGATTTGGTGAGCTTGGTGTCCAGTAATGACCAGAGGATCGACCAAAATGTGCTAAGAAATCGACTGTCCCAATCTGAGACAATGGTTTGTGGGATTTCAAAATGTACCCAGACTCGTTCAAAGAAGAGCTTGGCAGTGGCCTCTATTGTGATGTTCTTCTTGTAGGCAACCAGAATCGACATCTTAGAAAAGCGATCAACAACCACAAAAACACAGTCATTTCCCCACTTGGTGGATGGGAGGCCCAAAATGTAGTCCATTGAGATGGATTCCCATGGCCTTCAGGAGTAGGAAGAGGGGTGTACATGCCCTGTTTCTTAGTGGTCGGTTTGGCAATAGCGTAGGCAGTTCAGGACCTGATATACTTGCTGACCTCCTGTCGAAGTTTCGGCCAATAGAAATGTTTCTGTAGCATCGCTAGTGTCTTTTCGACGCCAAAGTGTTCTGCCACTCGACTGTAGTGGGATTCCCAGATCAGCTTCACTCGCTCGCTTTATAGAACACAAATATGGCTTAGACGACACAACAACCCATCCTAAAGATGGAAATTATTGACAATTGTGTTTGCACCCAACATTTGATAGGTGGTGGTGAAGTCCGAGTCTGTCTCATAGAGTTGGTGCCATCCAGAGGTCTCATGGCCGCAGGAGTCTAGCACCATGGTGAGTTTCGCGACTGGCAGTCTGCTGAGGCAATCAGTGACGTGATTGGTGCTTCCTATTTTATAACTGATGTTGAGGTGGAATTGCTGCAAGTATGTGGACCATTTTTAATGGCGATCATTCTGCAATCTTCCTTATGTCTGCATGAACTGCAGTGGCTTATGATCAGTGTGGATGACTGTCTCCTTCCCAAGAATGCAATTTCTCCACTGGCGACAGGTTTGCACAATGAAGTACATTTCTTTGACATAAGTAGGGTACTTACAAACAACATCTGATAGTGTCTCACTATGATAGGCCACGGGGTGGTCATGCTGAGTGAGAACGATGCCCACTGCATAGCCCAAAGCATCTGTCTCGATCTCAAAGGGATGCTGCAGGTCTGGTAGTGAAAGTACTGGGGCTAAGCACAAGCGCTTCTTCAAATCGTCAAATGCTTGTTGTTGGGACTAGCCCCACGCAAATTTCACCTTACCACCACCCCTGGTTATTTGGCTAAGAGCCCATGCAATATGGGAGAATCCCAACATGAACCTGCAGTAGAAATTGGCAAGACCTAAGAAGCTCCGAAGCTCAATGAGTGTGGTTGGGGCTGGCCAGTCACGGATGACTTGGATCTTGGCTAGATCCACATGTACGCCATGCTGATCAATTATGTATCCCAGTTAATGGACCATGTCCATGCTAAAGGAGCATTTTTCCAAGTTGGCATATATCTTGTGCTGCCGCAGGGTGTGCAGAACCTATTGAATATGCTGCAAGTGTTTGGCCCAAGTCTTGCTGTAAATGAGAATTTCATCCAGATACACCACTACAAAAGTATTGGTGAATGGTCGTAGGATATCATCCATCATCCTCATGAAAGTGGCTGGAGCATTTTTCAAACCAAAGGGCATGACCAACCATTCAAAAAGGCCTTCCTTTGACTTGAAGGAGGTTTTCCATACATCTGTCTGTTCTATCGGGACCTGGTGGTAGCCAGACTTCAGATCAATCTTACTGAAGTATTTGGCCCCGATGAGTTGATCAAGGAGGTCATTGATTCGGGGAATTGGGTATCGGTTTCTGACTGTGATTTTATTCAGAGCCCGATAATCAATGCAAAGTTGATAGGTTCCGTCTTTCTTCTGTACCAGCACGATTGGGCTCCCGCAAGGTGATGAGCTGGGACATATGTGCCCCTTGTGGAGTAGTTCTTGGATCTATCGCTTGATCTCCTCATTCTCTAACAGAGAGCGATGATAGACTGACCCATTGGGTAGCGGTGCGTCGGGGGTCAGATCGATGGGGTGCTTGACCTGGCAGTGCAGAGGTACCCCAGTAGGTGAGGAGAAGATATTTGAGTATTCTTCCATGACCTTATCTAATTGCTTCTGCTATGTGAAGAGGTCGTCCGCAAAGACCCTGGATGTGGCTGTGATCTTTTGCTTATTCTGAGAGAAAATCACGAAGAAGACAAACTTCCTCGTCTGAGAGATGACCTTCCTGCATTGCTTAGCAGAGATCAAGGAAACAACACTAGTTGGGACTGCCTTGGGTATCTTGTACAATTTCCCATTCAAAGTAATAATAACACTACAAGGCCTAGAATCATATACAACATGACATTTCCATAAATAAGGTTGGCCCAAAAGAACATCAAAAACTTCGAGAGGAGAAGCATCACACAATACCTCGTCTTTGAAGGGCTCGATGTAGTAGGACAATCGACACTGTTGGCTGACGCGGAGATCGCTTCCTTGGCGGAGCCATCCAATGTTGTAGGGTTGTGGGTGCGGTGTTGTCGACAGGGCCAACTGCTTGACAACCTTTGTTGATATGAGGTTCTTTTGGCTACCGCTATCCATGATGAAGTGCAACGGGGTGCATTTTACCCACATTTGTGAATGGAAGAGGCGTTCTCCTTCTTCTGGCTTGTCTGGTTCACCAGGCTGGAGCTTGGTGGTAGAAATGGTGGAACTGGGTTCTGCGTTAATGATCCGTCTTCCCCTTTCTGGTTCTGGATTAGAGTCTGAACCCGCATCTGATTCATAGGCTTTCACTTTGGCCACCAACGATTGCTTTGAGCGATAGTCAGTGGTGTTATGCCAGGGGCTCTTATGGAAGTCGCACCACTTCTTGGTATATTTCTTTGTCTTTCCGATGTCCTTCTTTGCTTACGACTTGGACTGGTTGTCCTAACACTGTCCATATTTTCTCTATCCTTTGTTCTGTGGGTTAGGGCCGCCCTTTCCTGGCTTTTGTTGTGACAGGTTCCCAGGCCCAAATTGTCGCATCTTTTTTTTGAGCTTCTGCTCGATTTTGACGACATATCGGTAGGCCACGCCCAAGGATGAGATGTCCAAAAATTCCATTTCGGTCTGAATGTATCTATGTAGAGCATCGCGATACTTGAGAACCAGATGTTGCTCTGAATATTTGATACCCATCTTTGTGTGCAAGGTATGAAATATACTCATGAAATATGGCACTGCTTGGTCTCTTTCTTGCCGCAATGTGGTCCATTTGGTATACAAGTCATCATAACTTCTGACAGGGTAGTATTGTTCCTTAATAGCATCCCTAAAAGAATCCCAAGTGGCCATAATTGTAAATAATGAGGGTTCCTCTATTTCCTTTTTCTCACAGAAAGTTTCCCACCAATCTTTGACATGGGGAACGACTTTAAGGAGCCCAAAAGTAATCTTTTCTCTATTCGAAAAGTTATGGACAGAAAAATACCCTTCTAGTAGATTCAACCACTTGTCTAAAACATCTGCATCTATCTGGACTTCAAATATGGGAATATCAAAGTTTATTTGTACCTTGAAGGGGGTGGCGCCTTCGCTCGAAGAAGATGTGTCCCTGTTGGTAGCAGCCGAAGGATTTGCGCGAAACTATCCATCATCTCATTCCTTTGTTGTGTGAGGGATTCCTTAATCAACAGTTTGAAAGGATATCCTATCCCATCGTATTTATTTTCTCTTTCCATGAGAGGTCACTTGGGTGTGCAAGAGATTTTTTCCTCAAGAGAAACAAGCTCGAGACCCAACTCTTTGTACTCCGACCTCGTTGGGGACATGCATTAAGATGAAAAGGAGCAAACTTCTCTGATACCACTGATCTAGATTTTATGAGAAGAACAAAATGACTACAGATTATTAACAGGTTCTTAACACAAAATAACAGAGATACAGTAAAACTGGTTTTCTATTCAATAAGGAAATAAGTTGAAATTGTAAAATGCAGCGGAAACAAGCTTGCTGGAATGGTGGTGGCTTATCTCTGAGAAGAGATGTGACGACTATGCTCATTCGCAAGAAGATGATTAAAATGAGGCTCTAAAGGAATTTTTACAATAAAAAAGAATGAAAAAAACCCTAGACATCCAAAAACCTAACCCTAGGAGATGAAGCGCCAAAAGTCATGTGGGCCCTGTTTGGGTAAGTTAGTACACCAACTTCCCGGGGTCGTAACTTTTGCATACTATCTCTGTTTTAGGTGTGTAATAGCCCGTTGGAAAGGTATATTTGAGGAGATTCATTTTGAGGTCTCAATCATGATTTTGGATATCATTGAGAAGCTCGATCCTGAAAAACCTTCATTTAGGCCCTCAAAATGGCCCCGAAAGTTAAAACTGCTAAAAATAATAAACTGCCAAAATTGTCAGAAAATTGTTTTGATCCAGTTGGAAAAGGTGGATGGCCATAGATATCCACCTGGATCACAATCGGGGAGAATAAATTTCAATTCTGTTGAATACTTGTATGAACAATTCATGATGCCTCAGGACTAACACATTTTTGTGGTATGTAGCATTTTGTTGCACTTTAATACTATATAATTTTTTGAAGATATCATGCATGTTTTTTTAAATAATCCCATCGTATAATTGACATTAATCCATCTAATGTTGCAGGTCTTCAAACAAAGGTTAAATTTGCATGTCCAGTTTGTGGTCCTAAGATGAAGTATCGTCATTCAATTATTTTAGGAAAGGTGGTGTTTGATGACTATAAGCACCTCCTCCCTAAGAACCATAGGTATGGTACTACTGAAAAACATCTTTTTAGTGGGAAATAAGAGACTGGATTAAAACCATGAAGAATGAAACTTCACCTATGGAGGTTGGAATATAATAAGAATCATCAAGGTACACAATTTCTTTATGTATCGTATATGTAATGTTTTGAATTTTTATTTTAATAATTATTGAATTTATTTTACCGTATTTGAATTGTTATGATTTCTTTTATGCTTTGTGATGAAGGCCACCATCATGAAGGTGTTAATAATGGGTTTCCATGAGGAATGAAATGTTATCCCACTCAATTCATGAGGTTTCCCTACTATGAGGAGATAAAAATAGCTCATTTGTTTGACACAATGCATATCAAGAAGAATGTGACATAAGCGTTATGGAGAATCATAGATGGTAGGAAGGATAAATAAAAAATTGTCAAAAATTGTACTGACATTCAGGAAGCCAATCATGCATTGCAAAGTGTGATCCGATCAAATAACGATGTAGATCGAAATAATTACCTTCCATGGTTATTAACAGAGTAACAGAGCAATGATATAAAAGACGTCATTCATAGAATTAAATTTCCCAGAGGTTTTGCTTCAAACATAAATCATATCTTAACGAAGAAAGGGGAATTTGGTGGGCTAAAAACAAATGATTGGCATACCTTCATTAAGGTAATAATTTTGGTATACATATTTATATATTGGCCATATACATCTTTTAATATTTTTTTTGTCTACTTTGGTCGAAACAAATAACGATTCATTTTTTTGATACAGTATGTTCTACCACTATCTCTCCCAAATGACTTTGACAACATCGTCAAACAAGTTATATAAGATCTTGGAAAATACACGAGGTAAGTAGCTGTGATTTATAATATGAAAAATGTTATTTCAATTTGTTGTTGTACTTAATGACGTGTTTTACTTGTAATGTAATATATCATATTATGTTATAATGTTGAAACATGTTATTTTCTTGTGTCATGATCTATAGATGGTTATCATTGAAAGAAATCCATGAAGATGATATAAAATATTGGAAGATAGAAATTCCTCGACTAATGTGTGAAATGCAAAAGTATCTACCTCCAACATTTTTCAATGCACAAGAACACTACCTCATACACCAAGTTGAGGAGATTGAAATGTGTGGACCTGTACACATAAGGTCAATGTGGATGGTGGAGAGACACTTGAAATCATTGAAGGATTTGGTTAGACAAAGAGCACGTCTTGAGGGTTCTATGGTGGAGGAATATATGGTATATCAATCCATGGTGTATATTAGTCAGTATCTTCCTAAATTAACAGCACCAACTGTATATGCAGTGAATCACATTTGGGATGTGAACTCCATCAGAAAATTTGAAGTTCAAGAGCACCTGTTGGGGAAAGGTAGAATGAAAAAACTGAGAGGTAATATATTAATAATTGTGGAGATTTATATTAATACATATAAAATTTTGTTTTTTGTGTATATGATCATACTAATTAATATATTAATATCTATTATTTAATCAATTATTAATATTTACCATGGTTATAATTAATATTTAATATTGGCGAGTTATGATTTTTTGATTTAGTTTCTCAAGATTGGGATGCACTGCATTTATACATTGCAAATAATCTTGACTGGATGAATGTATGGATTGAAAGATATAAACAACCTCATGGCGATAGGTTATCATGGCAACAACTGTCTGAATTGGTTAGAGAAGCTCGTCATAACAATGATGCCAATGTTACGTAGAGGGAAATTGATTTAGCATATGTTTTGAAAGATGGACATGCAAACAAATTCACCCATTTTATTCAGTTATTTTATATTATATTAATGTGACTGTAGGTGTGTCTTTTTCGCAGACACTTTCCAAGTTATATAAATATGTTTATTAATTGACAATTCATCTTTTACATGTCTGACATATTGCAGTTGAAATACCACAAGGCTATGTGGTGCAATGGTCGTAAATTTCGCATCAAATAGTTGGATCAAACCAAAAAAACTTATGATAGTGGGATAACTGTAGTATTCCAGGTCACTAATGTTTCCTCTAGGAGTGGCAGACATTGTCGAGAATCTGAAAATATATACTATGGGTATTTAAATGATATACTTGAGTGTGACTTTAATTCCTTCAAATTAGTTCTATTCGATGTCAAATGATATATCTTATGAATGCATGAACGCGATGAGGAAAGAACTGTTATTTAGCATGCCAACAGATTTTCGATGATTAAAAAAATAGTGTTTAAAAGAGGACATGATCACTATGTTTTTCCAAGCCAATGTGAATAGGTGTTTTACTCAAAGGTTTCGAGTGACAGGGATTGGTCATTTGTTGTTAGATATGATCCAAGAGGAAGGCCAATTAAGTATACTCATGTACAAGAAGAATATGATATTGAAGAACAAGATGATGCGCCAGATCAGACAGAGCTTGAAGATCATGGGTCGACAGACGAAGAAGACGGAGAATATGAACTAGGCATAGGAGACATTAATGTTGTTCTTGATGATGATGTTGATGAAAATATGCTTGAAAATGATATTGATGATGATGATGATGATATCGTCAATCCTTTCAACACTGTTTCTAAATCAGATGATAATATAGATCTCGAGTTCGATAAAGAAGAATATTCAGAAGAAGGATTATATAGATGTTGAGTTGGATCAGGTACGTAACTATATGTTTTAATTTGTACAAATTATTCTCTTAAAATAATTTACTTATGTTATGTGTTAATTACATGTTTTTAAGTTTTATGCGACTTTTTTATATCCTGTATTCTTACATGTTGTTTAATTATTATGTGAAACCTGAAAATAGTTTCTATACTAGACTTTGTGGTAAACTAAAAATATCATTTACAAACACATAATTTCATTTGCCTTCATTAATTGTTGTTTTGGTAGTTTCTATGCATGAATCTTACTATGCTACTTTCGATTATTTTCCATTTTATAGATTGGGTATTGGAGAATTGAGAGTGATGCGAGGGGGGGGAGGGGTGGTGGGGGAAGGCCATATGAACTTCCACCTTCACGTGGTTAGCCTTGCTCAGTAGAGGATAAATTATTCTTGAAACCAAGAGAAGATCATTCATTTTTATACCATCATGATCATAGATGTCATCATTGTTTTCATAGTATTGCATCAACGAAGTTTCGATGAACATGTTTGTCATTTCTATAACATCTTTGTTGAAACTATTTGAAAACATGGGACTTTGGCCCATGAGTTTTGTGGAAAGAAGAAGGTATTAGATGAGATTTTGTATTTAAATAATTATTACATACTAAAATAGATCTAAAATATTGTACCAAAAAAGTACTTAGATGAGAGCAAAAAACAAAGACAACAAATAACTCATGATCAAGTGCTTATGCAATTTATCAAGTTCATTGTTATCAATGTTATTACATGTCCTTGCAATACTATAATATGTGAGAACGTGCACTTTCAAACTAAAAGATGACTCACACACACACTCTATATATCTGATCTCGGTCTCGTTTCATTTGAAATTTCTCGGATTAATGTTGTGCATGGAACTCCCAACAATATACCCATCGTCATGGTCGTGCTCTTTATTTTCATCACCTATGTTGTACAAAACCAACATCATGCCAATTCGGCCCATGCGTTTGGTGGCAAGAAGAAGGCGCTAGAGGGCATTTTGTATTTAAATAATGATTTCGTACTAATAGTCTTTAATTTACGGAGCAAAGAAGTACTTAGATGAGGGAAAAAACAAAGATAAGAAATAACTGATGAAGCTTGTGCATTTTATATACACTAGTACTTGTTTATTAACATTATTACATGTCCTTTCAGTACTATATGCGAGAATGTGTGCGTCAAATGAATTTTAAAAGGAACAACAAAAACACAATGTACTAGGACTATACATGTGCAACAATGACCTGTGAATGGGGCCAACGTTGAAAGTTTTTCAAATTGTTTCTGTATGCACTGAAATTTGACATGGATAGACTATTCACATGAATTAATGATATGAGAGGGTTTCTGGACTCAAATTTGACTCACACACCCACTTGTTTCCATCATCAATTCATCATGTAAACCATAAAACCTATTTTTCTTTCAAAGTACACAAATTGGTTGACACAAGTTTTAAGTTTGCATCGGTCTTTTTTCATTTTTTTTTCAGGTTCTACATGGTATATACAATGTATGTGTGTCATAGTTGTGATGAAAAATCCCTCTTTTCGTTCATTGTTTAATGAAAACCATAAAAATATGCATGTTGAGATGGTGTTGTATCGATGTGGCTAAGTATTGCATGCGTTGATGGAATCATTATGGTGTCATGGTAGTGTTAGATTTAAATATCATTATGGTGTCATGGTAGTGTCATATTTAAATATGCATGAATTGACGATATGGGAGGGTTTCCAAACTCAAAGATGACTCATACACCCACTCTATATATCCGATCCTGGCCTCGTTTCATTCGAACTTTCTTAGATTAATGTCGCAGTGCATGGAACTCCCAACAATATACCCATCGTCATGGTCACGCTCTTTATTTTCATTGCCTATGTTGTACAAAACCAACATCATTCCAATTAGGCCCATGCATTTGGTGGAAAGAAGAATGCGCTAGAGGGAATTTCATATTTAAATAATGATTTCATACTAATTGTCTTTAGTTTATGGAGCAAAGAAGTAATTAGATGAGAGAAAAAAACAAAGACAAGAAATAACTGATGAAGCTTGTGAAATTCATATCAAATAGTACTTGTTTATATATGTTATTACATGTCCTTGTAGTACTAGATGTGGGAACATGTGTATCGAATGAATTTTAAAAGGAACAACGAAAAAACATTGTACTAGGACTAGACACAAGCAACAATGACCTGTGAATGGGACCAATGTTGAAATTTTTTCAAACTGTTTCTATATGCATTGAAATTTGACATGGATAGACTATTTTCATGCCTTAACAACATGGGAGGGTTTCTGGACTCAAATATGACTCACACACCCACTTGTTTCCATCATCAATTCATTATGTAAACCATAAACCCTATTTTTCTTTCAAAGTACACAAATTGGTTGAAACAAGTTTTAAGTTTGCATCAACCTTTCTTCATTTTTATTTCAGGTTCTACATTGTATATACAATGTATGTGTGTTATATTTATGATGAAAAATCCCTCTTTTCATTCATTTTTTAATGAACACCATAAAAATATGCATGTCGAGATGGTGTTGTATCAATGTCACTAAGTATTTCATGTGTCGATGGCATCATTATGGTGTCATGGTAGTGTTAGATTTAAATATCATTATGGTGTCATGGTAGTGTCAGATTTAAATATGCATGCATTGACGATATGGGAGGGTTTCCAAACTCAAAGATGACTCACCTTAAATAAGATGACGATATAGGAGTACCCACCTTAAATAAGATCAATTGTAATAGAAGTGAGAGTAAGAAGATCCAACTCCATAAATCCAAAAGAGCTTGAATACAACCAAGCATGCCCAACTACAATAAGTGTGTGGGTTTATGGATACCCAACATAGGTGCACTTGAGAGAGAGAAACTTACAAGGAAGCTCAAATATAAGATGAAAGTGGGTTTATAAATACCCAACTCATCACAAAGAGTGGTCATGGCCAAAATATAGAATATAAGTGATTGAAATACAAGTGAGAGTTGGTGTGTGGATAACCAACTCCGAAGATGGTCCACTGTAGTCAAAATAAAAAAAGTGAGAAGGTTAATGAATACTCTTCTCAACATAGGGTTGGCCCTATGAACATTCTTTGTGAAGATGGATAGGGGGCTAGGAAGAGAAAGAATTATATATCAATTTCCCCTTGCAATGTTAGATAAAACCTCCCTAAAACACCATATTACCAAAACCAATATGGTTCCACAATGGGGAGAAGGGGTCTTTGGTGGATATTTCAAAGGAGCCATTGAATTGTGTTGTATATAAGATGTTCTATAAGGAAAAATATCAACACACAATCAAACTAATCCACTAAAATAAGTTGAGAATCCAATGTGGAATCATTAGTAAAGTAGAGTGGGGTAGATCCCGTGGACCCGAGAGTGTACATTGCATCAAAGGAGTTGAGAGGGGTCTCTCTTAACAAACAAATGACTAGAGGTTTCTTATAGTCACAATGAATCACTGCTAGATGCTAAGTAGGCCTTGTTCACTAACTTCAATATCTAACATAAAAGTACTAATCCCTAGAATATGAAGAAATATCCAAATAAGGTGGAGTCAATACCAAGAGTATCATCCTATGAATTTGGTACAACCTGATTTGCAAAATATTTGTGAGGACCTCAGGAGAACTAGCTAAGCACAAGGAGAAAAATTCCAAGCATAAAAAAGGTTGAATAAATAAGAGGAAGTTCATACCCACTTTGGTACTATGTTGAGGTAATAAGAGAGTGTGAAGGATCGAATGGAGTCACCAAAAAAACCTAAATTGATATGAACCATAAGAGAAGAGAAGATGAACCACAAACAAGAGAAACACAAGATATGATGTTTGTGGGATAAGTAATCAATCACTATGATCAATATGATAAGATGATACAAATGACAACTTGGGTGGTGTATTTATACACAACTAAAGTGAGGTGTCCCTTCAAGAGGAGGTTACGGGCCCCCAGAACAAGGGAACACATCCAAAGAGAGTGACTAGGATGATCTAGTCAAATATATAAAAAATATCTTAGCAATAAATGACTACATGTGAAGATTACTATCACTCCAACAACTTGACCTTCCTCATTTACAAAAATAAATTGTTGCATTGTTGCACTTGTAGTTAATTTTTTTCACCCTTGTGGTCCCTGCACCTAGTTGCACTCGTGAAACACTAATATTATTAAAGGATATTAGCTGGACAATGTCTTGAACCAAGCTAGCTATTGTATTAAGTCATAATTACTAAATAAGGAAAAATTCACAAGGACTACCATATATTCATTTATCATGGATATTTAAATATTCACACACCAAGTGTTTGACTAATATACCTAAAAAGAGACCACCGAGATTGTTATTAATGGTCAAGAGTCCATGAATAATTTCATTAAATGATTAAGAGACCATGAAGACTATTTCATTAAATGATCAAGAATCTATTTTTTTCTTCGTTTCTTAGGGATACTATTTCCTACACCATTCAATTCTTTTGCAAACATCCCTTTGGTTAATGACATGACACAAGGGAGGGTTGGGCCTCATTATAAGGTTGGTCGTTGTGAAATTGAAATTATCAAATAAACTAATTATAAAAAAGGGTTCAATGTCAAGTTTGGAAACCCTTCTAAAACACAAGATTGATGGCCCACCATAGTTTACCTATTTTCTTCTAGGAGCATTTTCCAAGAGGGATCAATGGTCCACTATTGTTTTCCTATTTTCCTTTTAGAACATTTCCTATTGTTTTCCTATTTGCCTCGCTTCATCATAATTTAATTTAGATGTTCCATTTCTTGTTGAAGCTGCTCAATTTAGTTTGTAGGAAACTTGATCAATTGTAAGCGAGTCAATTGGTTTGACCAACTTGCACTGCAAGTTCAGGAAAATAAAATTTTGAAGCCTCCATAGATATGAGTTACCCTTCTAGGGTCTACTTTAAATTATACACAACTAAGAGTTCCATCCCTCCTTAATGCTAGTGAATAATTAATGCTTGTGAAGCACGATCTCTTATGGAAATATACCAAAATTAATGTTCTTTGTGAGATTATTTTATTTAGATAAGACACATGATAATTAATGAATGTGCCTTCCTTTGCACTAAAACTTTGCACAAGATAAGAGGTTTTTTTCCCAAGGGACTATGTTGCAGAGAAAGGGAATTCCTTTTTTGGTGTTGTGAAGGATGGGAGGGAAGAATTCGTGTTGGTGAAAGGTCCATTGTGAACCCTAGAGGAGATTCCATTGTGAGAAATTGAGGTAGATGTCTAGTCTAGTTATTTTATGAGCATAGTGGCATGGGCTATGTGTGTGAACTAAAAACAATAGCTAGATCGTTTCCCTTGTGGTCTCACAACCTTGGATTGGTGGTGGCATCTACAATAAATTCCTATGGCTAGGCAGAAAATCACTTGTTTGTATCCAGTTGGAGGTTAAATTTCCAATAATGATTATTTAATCTTAATACATGTTGCTTTTTATGTTATGTAATCCACTGGTGGTAAACTGAATGCAATTGGAATTTAGATGCATGTGAAAGTTTTGCATGTGACATGGGTTGGGCCAAAAAATAATGCTTTTTCTTATTATCAATTTTTTTTGGACTAAGAAGCCATATACAAGGCCCTAAACTATAAGACATGCTTTGTAGAAAGGATATTTTTTCATGAGGGTGGAATACAATCCAAAATTGAAGGATAAGGTGTAAAAATGATGGCCCTTATGTCCGAAGCCCTAGATTAAGGCTATAAACCATGGAGTGTTCCCTTAATCCATATATTTAGGGTCTAATTGTGGATCTACATGGCCTATTTTTGGAGTTACAAGGATTGATTGTATCTTTAGGGCCTAACGGGTATCCATATGTCCTAATTAAGGATATTTGTGGCCTAATTATGGATCTACAACACATGATTAGGTATATATAAAGAATAATTAGGGAATTAAAGGGCCTTGTTTGTTTTACTCCTAGTTTTCTTTGGGATTATTTCTTCTTCTATTCCATCCTCCTCTTACTATTGGTGTGCCTTGTAAGGGTCCGTTTCTTCCTTGTAGGCTTGATCTCCAACTCTCTTGATAACTTAAAAAATATCCCTTGTGGTTGGTCATAAGCAAATGTAAAGATGCTGAGAAAATAGTGAGGAATGTATGAGTGGAAGAAAGGTTTCCTAAACTCTCTAATGGAATTCTAGAAGCTTATGTTTACTCTTTTTGTGATTTTTTTAAATGAATCCCCATTGCCTCTTTTTACAAGCGAAGAATAAAATATCAACCTTGAATTAGTTTCTGTGTGAACTCCTTTCATGTATTAATGAGATTTCATAAACTTAGTGTGCATTATGGAAAACTAAGTCATTGGCATTTATGAAGATCGAGGTCTAAACAATTCCACATATACGCACTACATTTCCTAAATAACAATGCACACATTTATGAGTTGTGAGCTAACCAACTTTTGAATTAAAGAGGGCCATGAGCTAACCAACTTTTGAATGAAATAGGATCTCTTTGGGATGTAGACTATATGGACTCCTAATCCTAATGGGGAAACAATGGCATGGATTCCAACATTCAGTAGGGTGCTAACTTGGGGAAACCCATGTAGGTGGCATATTGCCACCGAGCAAGGGAGAAATGCAATATGGATGGCATAAACTCCTTTCTCAAGTAGAGTGGGTCCTAATGACATATTTAGACAATGGAAAAAAAATGCAACATATACATGGGGATCGTTGTATCTATATGATAGTTTGAATAAGTATACTTAAAAGTGTGGGCATGATCCTAATGAAGAAATAAAAGTAGAAAACAAAATAATGGGTACTAGGTGGAGCACTTGCACACATGAAATCAATACCACAACATATAAGTGATTATGAAAATAAAATCAATGGGGAAGAAAACACAAAAAAGTGAGCTCTTAGTATAACAAAAAGAACTTGATGGAAAAAATGGCTTTGAGAGGAAGTACTTAATCATAAGAAATAAATGGCAACATGTTGAAGTTTTTGGGACAACGAATTCAATGGTGGAGACATCACTAAAATAAAATATTGTGAGCACCCATAAGAGAAAAGAGAAAAAATAGGGTTAAATTATTAATAGGGCTTGGAATCAAATTTGAAAATCATTTGTGCATTTCTGGTTTCATCGATCTATCAGTGCCCTAGATTTTTCAGAGCTCATTGTGGCCAACTTGACTTTTAGAATTCAATTTAGTGATCACCAGGTAAGAGGGTCTTGACCTCCTCTTTAGTTTTTTCCATTCATTTTCCTAGATTTAGGCTTATATGACCCTTATAAGATACCATTAGGGTTTATGTAAGGTCATATAGGGTTAGAGGAAAAAACAATGCAGGTGCACAACTATTCCATCATTAGTTTCCTGTGTCACACAAGAGGTCAACTAGCTAAATGCATGAAGTTACTCTGCAAATAGTGACATGACATGCAACTATTCAAGAGATAGGTGTGCATTATGTAGTGTGAAGGTCAATACCCCCATGCAAGGACACTGTGAAATTGTTGGATGGACAATTGTGCAATGTGCACACCTATGAGGAAAGATTATGCATATATTGCAAAAGAAATAAACTATTATATGTGTAGTACTGATGGTGGTTTTTCCCTTTGATTTTGATTGGTAAATGAGCCTATTCACTAGAGGGAGAGAGATTTTAAGGATTTATGGAATGATGTGGTTGGGAAACCAGAAGTGGGGAGGCATCTTGCATGGTATGGGTTATTGAAGCTAGTTCAAAACCTTTTTATGTGTGCTAATGAGGTGTTATTAAGGAGGATCACTAGGTTTTGGGATCTTGATGAGGAGTGTTTTGAGATTTAGGGAAAATGTCTAGAGTTGGCACTATTGGAAATCTATTTCATGATTGGTTTTCCCTTCCTTGAAGAGGTGGGAGATAGTTGGCCCTAACTAGGAGGGGGTAGGACCTTGGAAGAATTGATCAAGGCTCACTGTGAGTGAGGGATGAAGAAGGTTGATGGTGCCATCCTTATTGATGTGATCTAGTCTAAGGATATGTGAACTATGGGTAGTGAAAATATTATGATCTTATGGTCCACATGTTGTCTTGGGTGGACATATGCTGATGGGGGAGAGAGTTCTAGAGGGAACACATTTTTAAGGGCCTAAATGTTACTAATTATTCTAAGGAGGAAGTTGACGATTTGTTGATGACAAAGTGGGGTTAAACTGGGCTTAGGTATACTTTTTTATTCTTTGAGAGAATCTTAATGCTTATATCACACCATTTAGTTTGATCAGGAGGGACCTAAGAGTCTAGGATATAGTGATGGAGAGAGTTGATGAGACATGGAGGTGGTGACATTGTGGTTAACATCTTCACCATAGCTTTACTTGTTGATTTGGAGCATCTACTTATCCACATTGAGGAGTACCCCTGTGAAGGTATGGGTTTTACATATGACCATGATAATATTGATTGTTATTTTATATTTAGGCATTGGAGATATAATTATATAATTAACATTAATTAACATAATAACATTGTTGTATAATTGTATAGTTGCATAACTAACATTAATGACATTGTTGTATAATGTTGTATTATATAATATAAATTATATATTATATATTATATATAGTATATAATATATATATATATATANAAAAAAAAAAAAAACCAGTCCATTGTTAACTCTCGTGCCCGCAGCCTCACCTCATGATCATCGACGCATTCTGATCGCCTTGACATATAACCTCACTGCAATATTCATTTACCGATCAAACTCTGCATTGATACCCTATCTCACCTCACCACATTCTATCCAGAGAAGAGCCAAAACTGTGACATTGGAGACAAAGGAGAGATGAAGCTGCGACATTGGAGACAAAGGAGAGACGAAGCTGCGACATTGAAGATAGAGGACTCTAGCTCGAGTGACAAAGGTGCCCTAGCTCGGGAAATGCTGCCAAAATCATTGGTAATTGATTAAAAGATATTGGTGCTAGAGACCAATCTTCTTGTAGAATCCCATTGGTTGGAAGCCCTAAATTTTCAATAGTTAACACTCTGTACATGAATGCTTGTTCTTTTCAACACCTATGTTACATTTCTTTAGGAAACAAATTCTATAGGAAGGAAAATCCCAGCCAAGCGAACTAGCGAACAAGCCCGAGGAAATGTACCCATTAGATCACTGTGAACTAGCTCCAGAACTTTGGTAGCTCTTGATTTTTTTCCCTTGTTAATGGTCATTTTTTATATCTTCATTTATCTGATTTTGTTTGTAACATTGTTTGAGGATTTCAAGGACTCCTTAGTGCCCCAATTTGTAGAAAGGGAATGTTCTTTGGATTTATTTAAATCACACATGTGTATAAACTTATCTTGCTCTGTAGTCAACAAAAAAACAAAATCATGAAGGGATGCCATCTTCCAAGCAGTTCTAAAAGAATTATTGGTGGCATGGAACGTGGAAATGAAAATAGAGTAATTGGGTCCAAGTTTGGCAAGAATGGATAGAACAAATTATTCATCTACCTTGTCAATCCTACACAACTTCCATTGTAGCCTCAAGATTTTAACTTGGTGAGAAATTCTTGTATGGTGTCAAAAGTTCCTTGGCTCAATATGATTATCCCCTTCTCCAAGTGGTGTTCTCTTAACACATCATGCTTCCCAAACAATCCTTCCAAAGTAGTCTAGATCTGATTGGGTGAACTACCAAATTTAATGTGGAAAAGAAGACCAAGAGAGATGGAGAGGCATAATAAACCATAAGATTCATCACATCTATTAAACCACTTCATATTTTCATCATCTAGTATAGGTTCAAATTTAATCCCCATCATGATTCTAAATAGGCTTCTACTCCTAAAAAAAATAGCATATTTGATTTCCACTCATGGTAATTAAATGGTGTAAGAAGGACAAATCGACTTCAATCCATTACTATAGAATTCATGCTACTACAAAATATATTTTTATAGTTGATGGAAGGAATATTTAGAACAATGATCCTAGTATGGAACTATGATTTCTGTAGCAGAAATCTAGTTGTTTTAAGGCCATTAAATAAACTATCAGATAGAGCCTTTTGTAGCTTAATAGAAGAGTGTTTACAACACCATGAAGTGATTATAGAATACAAAATATAGTAGTGTAATAGAAGGATTCCTTCAAAGCTGTGAAAGATACTACAAAATAGAGACTTCAATAGCATAAAGAAATAGTGCTTTCACCACCACAAAGAAATTATGTAATAGTGACTTGTTTAGCATAATAGAAGTGGATTCCCACACCAAGAAATTGTCTCCTAATCATGCATGCAATTTTTTACCGCACCATGAAGAATTTCCCTAGGTAAGTAGGTAATATTTTTAGCGATATCCACATAATGTGCACCAACAAATTGAGGCACAACAAAGCCCCCACAGAACTAAATGTGTTGTAAAAATAGACTATTGAAAAAGAGTATTGCTATGCTCATTAATTGAATTATCTACAAAACAATATTGGTATAAGTAGTACAAATGCAAGTGTTTTCTAGAGAGGTTATATAAACAAAGGCATGCCATGAATCTCTCATTAAATCTAGCAAGCAAAAAAAATATAAGATTAATTTTCTATGTGTACGAAAGAACTAAAGAAAATAATGCATGCAAGGTAAAAATGACACTAAAGCAAGTGCGTTGAAGTAAGTGTTATCACTGAAATTTCATCCGCACAGGGCGACAAGAACTCCGCATCGTCAACACAGAAAAACAGTCATTCATGGCACAAGGTTAACACCACAGCACAGCAAAAGGGTCAAAACTATACAAAATGGCCAAAAAATTACAAAGCGCTTTGCACCCACTAGGCGCGCGTGCGCGCGCAACATCTTCGTATAGTGAGTGCATATGCGCGGTTGTGGGGTGCAAAACCTACGCACCTTCCAAACGGCGCATTTATGGAACTGGTCGGCCTCCCAACCACTAATGGATCGGCTCCCAAGTTGATTTGACACCAAATCAGAGCTCAATCCGCGTGGGGGGGCTGGTCAAAGACCTAATGGTGCCCTAAAGAGCCCCTCTTCACATTCAAAAGAGGTTGCATAATAACTCAATGTTTGGTTATAAAAAGCCATGAATGACCACCATTTCTTCAAGGAATTCTTTGTATTGTTATG
>JZKD02S1687407.1:1062121-1079814 GCA_000966675.3 Picea glauca
AAGTCCTCTTTCTCCATTGTGTATCTTTGGATTTCATCAATCAGACCAGCTTATATATTGGTGATATTGGTCCATTTTCATTTGTTTTTATTTTTGTTCCTATGATCATAGTTTCTTTTAGTTTTTGTTTAATTCTTGTTAATAGCTTTGTTGTTTTCTTTTCTAACCTTTTACCACACAGCTGTCATGACTAGTAGAGCCCAACTAGGCATGTAAGCACTCGCTTTTTGCTCACACATCGACGAAAAGAGTGCAAACAGTAAGCAAGTGCATTTGCATATGCACCAAAACTTATAGATAGTTGCAGTTCACATAATTTGATAGATACATGAATGGAAAACAACTAAACATGTTTTTCCACCCTATCTTTGAATTTCAAGTTGCAATATTGGGTGATAAAACTATTTCATGTGATGGGAAATGGCATAAGGTAGAATTGGGCCTCCACAATTAGGGATATACGTTAAGTTAGAGTGGCTACAAAATATTACAAACTAAGAACATCACTTTAAATAGGTTGCAAACTAAGAACATCACTTTATTTGTTCAACACTTATGTTACACCTATGGCTATAACATTTGTTGGCTAAGATAGTCCTTAGAAACAATATCACAATCTATTTATGGAACACTACTATATCAATGGTAGGAACTTGATTCATGTCAATATTAATTGTAGTAGAGTCATAATATTTTTCCACCATGTTTCTTGCATCCTTATTAGTTATAGGATGGAGGGAAAAAATGGTGAGAATAACTTTCTGATCATAGTCTACAATAGTAAGAAATATTGGGAAACAATGGTGAGAATAGCTTTATGATCATAGTCTACAATGGTGAGAATATATTTCTTATCATAGCCTCCCCTTTCCTCTTTATTCTTTTATTGAGTAGCATCAATTTGGATTGGCTTAGAAATTCCATCTTCAATTCCCCCCATTCCTCCATGTCCCTTATATCCATATTTTATTGTGATATCTTCTCTTGCTCTATATATTTCCTTCTTTGAATCTAAAGGTAAGGTAATAGTATTAGTAGGAACTTGAGGATTATGTCCAATATTGTTGGGATGATAGTGCAATTCATATACATTGAACATTTTTCTATCATATTCTAAGGTAAATATTCTTAGGTTTAGCAATAGAGGTAATATGAAAGGTTTGACTTCCACTCCATAAATCCTAATCATTTTTTAATCTTCTGGACATAAGCCAATCACCCACTTTATAATTTCTCGTCCATTTGTAAGATCTTCATTTATTCCACACGCATTCAAGGATTGCGTTCACCTCTCATTAAGCAGAAAACCATATACATGAATTTATCCATATAATATTTGAATCCTACATTTTGACCATGCAAGCTTATTAATGGAGTCCATTTTTTCATAGGATTTCTATCACCCATATCATTTACCTTCTTCGATCTAGGTGTTTGAAATTCTATGCTTGTTGAAATAGGACTAGATACACCACATAGGCTTGGTATCTAAACATTTTTAATTGAACAAATATACATAACTTCTCATGGATGGAACCAAAAATGAATTCACCATATTTGAATAGGACATAATTAGGGTATTTAGGATTTAGATGGTTTCTATCCAATCATTTCCATCATACAAGTATCAACAACTTTATCAAGGGTGGCAATGTTGGGCTTTTTATGAGATCCACTTAGTGTATCTTAAAAACAAATGTCGTAATTCAAGAAGTTTACTTTATAGATTTGATAATAAATAAAAATAAAACTTGGTGAATATGTATGGCAATGGATAACTATGCCATCAAGTGTCATAATTAATTCTAGTTTCCATTAATTCTAGTAATTGTACTCTCATTAAACTTGTGAAAATGGAGGATGGAAGCTTTCATTTATAGAGTTTCTAAAGGAGGAAACATAGTCCCATGTCAAATATTAGAACATGTATCATCCGTGTGATTGAAATTACTTCAAATATGCCTTTGTACTCTTCATTAGGTGAAGAAATTCGACTATTATGGGCCCAACTTAACCAAGCTAGCTCTTGAAGTGATTATGCAATTAATTGGGATATGTAATTTAGTACATTTTGGTGTAACAAGAATTATGTGAGTATCAAAGGATTTATGACACAATTGTGCACCCCATGACTTAAGATGCCACACAGTTCTCCATTTGGTCGGCTTTAAAGTTTGACTTCAATCCTCCATGAATAATTTATCCTTTATCCATATTTTTTTTCTTCTATATGGTGGTTAATGCTTCCATGTTTCAACAATGTTAAAGTAGCCACAAATAAACGAAGAGGCCTATGGAAACTCATTATCCATCCATCTCAAGAATGTTGCCTAATTATTTAAATCATTGGATACATAGGTATTGTCCAACCCAAGTAGTTGGACATCTAAGTGAAGTGAAAAGATCCTAATTAGACAAGAGCCTTATGGTCTTATCCTCATGACTATTGTTTGTTTTCAATGTGAATTTCCATTTAAATATTTTTATATTTTAATGGTATTTTTGATTTCTCTGTATCAAAATGAAATGGGTTGAAATATCTTGCAAGACTATTTCCATTTATCTTGATAATTAGCTCATATTTTTTGTCATTAGCAGTGCACACATAGTAATCAATCAAGAAATTATTTATTTTCTTGAAACCTCTTGCTCCTTCCCATAGCTAGGTTTCATCAAAGGTGAAATTATTTCATTTCATTTTCATCTTGCATGGTTTAAAGAGTCGAGTCGAAACACCATCAGTTTCATGACCACTCCTTTGAGTAACAACAACCTAAAATCAAGTGCTAATTAAAATTTTTCTAGCAACTTTAATTTCTAGGGATCTTCAAACCCATCTTAGCTTAGATGTAGAGATTTGGAATAGGATTGTCAGAATAACTTTCCAAAGATGATAAAAAAACATAGATATTTGAATTAGGGGGTAAAATCCAATTTCTATATCACTAACTTTGGGAATCCCTTCTAATACAAGGGTCAAGCACGAGGTCGCATTGGGGATGACAGAGTAATCAACCCTGCTTTGTTGGTCTTGGTGTAGTGGTTGCATGTATTACGGGGATAACTTGGGAACAACCCATCTCTATGAGGAATCTCTCAAAGTGGTTTTGGGCTTGGTTACCCTACCCTTGCATGTAAACCAGACTGTCGATTGTCCCCCCTCTGCTTTGGTATAGTAGGTGGTACCATAGAGGCCATAATATTTTAGACTTCCTACCCAAGGTGACATCGCATGGAAGGTGGTGTTGTACTTGGGATCGATGTTGGATAGAATCACTCAAACTCCTTGGAGGGTTTACCACTACTCGGTGAGGTAGCTTGCACCAGGAAATTAGTTTGTTAAACAAGTTATCAACGCAAACTTCCCACTTGACAAAACTTATCCCCTTTGCGCATCGATCCTACGATGTTGGATTCCATCACCAACTAGCGCTTCTTTGTGAGAAGGTTTGTTTGCATGCTTGACTCCTAGATTAATTTCTGTGTGCTATTTTTTCTCCTTAGTAGGCCTTAGGATTGAGCCCGTGTCTAATGGCATCAGTTCTAGGGTCTTCCAACCAGCATCATGTCCCATTACCGATCTGATGGTTTCCAATCAAAGTTCAGAATTTAGGTGAAAATAAATGTTATTTCTTACTAAGCCCATATTTATCAATTTCATTTATGATTATACATTTTTTATTCAATGTTTTTTAGAAGACTGACATAACCATGTATGTAGATTTCCTTCTGATAGTCTAGATATTGATTTCCGAAGGGGTCTTCACCATCTAGTTTATCTGATTTGATTATTTGTTGTTACCAGTGACAAATGATTTTGGAAACACACTACTTATTAGTATTCTAACCAATTATCAACCATGTGTTTGGATTATGTATTTTGGTTGTCTTAACATCTACTAATAAAGACTGTGTTTCTAGGCATATCTATTACTTCTGTTTTATGATACATCACCTTGTTTATACTTTTGTTTTCAGAAGCTTTCATTTTTTATGATTATTTTACTTCAATTTATTTATAAATAGCTTGCCTTGGATAATTATTGTGAATAATGCACAACTACATTTATTTTGTCTCACATTGTTTTCTTTTATTAGTTTTTTTAACTTAAATTTATTATTTCTAACAACTTGTAACCTAGCTTTTAATTTATGATAGAAACTTGTATCTTAGGTTTTTATTCAAAATAACATATTTTATCTCAATTACCTTGAATTTTTCATTAACATGAAGCTCATATTAAAATTGATCTCACAACATTAAGGATACCTAGCACCTCTAAGGCAGAATAACTCCATTATCTATATCAATAAATTTATTTTCCAATAAATAGTTGGTTTTAGGGATTATAGAAACATAGATTTCATTCCCTTTTATAGAAACATGGATTTTGTTCCCTTGTTCCTTTTAACCAACCCTACACGAGTGTTTTTGTCACATGTTACTTCTAGGCTAGAAGCTCCTCCAAAATTTGATTTGGATGCCAAGATAGTGGGTGCTCATTAATACATGCAATTATTCTTCTCCATGAGAACCAAATAATATCCTTTCAAGGAAGGGAGTTACACTATAAAAATCATGCTTGGACACTTCTCAAGGTAATTGGACCTTGTTTATGTGTTGTTGGATCTTCACCCAATGTATTAATGACAACCATTGCTTCCTTCCTGTTGCTCCCATTAATTCTGTCCTAAATCTGCTACAGGAAATGTTGAATGGTGCTAGAAATATACTAAGGGAATCTTCTTAGCACTGAAACTGAAGCATACTGCCAATAAATACCCTGTTTTGGGTAAGAATAATAAGCACAAGATCCCTTATTCCAGGCTGAAAATTTCTCCAAACAATGTAGTTGCATACCCTTGTTTCCATTGTCAATCTGTCTGAAAGAAAATCATCTTCTTATAAGCTCCGAGCTGTTGCAATAATCGTGCATAATACTACATTTTGTATGCAAAACTAGTTGGATTATTCATTGTTCTTCTCTCTATCTCTTTCTTGTATCCATTCACCATGAATTTTTGTTGATATCCATTCTGAAAAATTAAAATAGATGATCTACTCACTGATTGAATTCTTGAAAGGCCTACTCTGTTACATTAACCAAAGTTGTTATTTTGTGTTATAATAGTATTTTTAGTGCATTGATTGACCTTGAGACTATTGGTGCATGTAATCATGGAGATATGTTTCAATGTTAAGTTTGGATAGCTCAATTGTACAAGAGGGACAACTTGGGCAATGTCCATTTTGAGCATCAACATAAATGGTGATCATATTGGAAACAATATTATACCTTATTTTTTCTACCTTACTCACCTTGTTGCTTAAAATCTCTCTATTTATATCTCAATGATGATTCATCATTACTGACCCACCATAATCCCTTATGATGTCCTGAAGAAACCTAATAAGTAGCTTCTAGCTCAAAGTCCTTTGTTGAGTTCTCAAACATTTAGAGGCCTCCCATTTGAAAATCCAAATAATAAAATCAAACACTTTGGTTAGTATTGTGTCCTTAATAGAATTTATGATTCCTTACATCCACTTACATGTTTCTCCTTACTCTCAAACAATGGGCTCCTTAATGGTTTATCTCAAGTCCATTTTTAGTTGGAGGAAACTCTATCAAATGTTCAAAAAGTGCTTTACCACCCTTGAGAACCAACATGTGGAGGTTAGTCTTGACACAAACAATCATTTTGAATTTCATGAATATTTTTTCCTTTATGTAGTGGTACATGAATCTCAAGACTCATAATCTTCCTTGTTAGACACCAAGGAAGCTACTTCACGGTCATATCTTCAATTCATCGGTCATACTCCAATTGAGTACTCTATTGCCTAATAGATATGGTTTTTTTGACTTACCTTTAATTGAATTTTACTTTGAAACTCCCATATTTCTTTTCCCAAAAATTGAAAAATATAATTTATTATCGTATATTTGATCCATTTTCGGAATCATGGTTTTGTAATGGATTTTATTTTGATGATTCTCGTTATGATGATTTATATGGTATCCATCCAAGATATGGATATAGGACAAAGTCTATTCTACCTTGTGATGATAATATCATAGATAAATTCATTGATGATGAAGAAGTCAGGTTCAACTAGAGTAGATAATTTGATTTTGATGATCGTTTGTTCAATTAGCAGTTTATAGATCACTCCCCGAACCTAGGTTATGTTCATATTGAATTTGAAAGTACTAAAGTAGAATAACAATACAATAAGGGAACATTTCTTAAACCTCTCTTCCATCCAAAAAAAATTGTGCATCACACAAATTTTGAAATTTTAGATGTTAAGATCACTACCACATCCCGTATCAAAATTCACAAAAATGATGTAATGCATGCATCGTATATAGAGATAGAAAAGAAAGGATTAGTATATGTTGTTTAAGTATCTTTTGTTGTTTTAGTATAGATTAAGATCAATCTTGATATAGGAAATCATTTTGAGATTAATGGTTGTCCTTTTTTAGTATGAAGTATCCCATGAACCTAAATATTCAAATCTTTCCTCAATTATCCTTGATGAGTTGATTTCACTATGAAGTTGAGTATTATGCAAATTTTGACATCAATATGCCTACTATGGGATTAAGAAGAAAGAAAATTTATTTTCACCTAAATTATTAACTCCTTCGCTTCCTTTTCCCTTTCACTCTTATGTTGCATAACAACTGTGTGAAAAATGAGGTTTGAACTCTATATATACTAGGTGTAGGAAGGAGTGAGGAGTTAACTTGAATTAGGGAGAGAATGCATGCCATTACAACTCACCTTTTGGACTTGACTTCCCAACTCAACTGGACTTGTAACTAAACTTTGCATGTTATGACAACGCGTTCTTGAGACTTGATGTTGCATGGCATGCCAACTCAACATGCAACTCAACATGCAACTAGACATGGAAATCAACATGCAACTAGACATGCATGCATGCAACTCGACATGCAACATGCAACAAGAAACATGACTTGTCAACTTGGATTTGACCACTTGAACTAGACAAGCAATTCAACTTTTACAACTTGAGTTTGACAACTCAAACTAGAGATGCAGCTCGATCTTTTACAACTTGAGTTTGCCACTCAAACTAGACATTCAAATCGACTTTTATTCCTAGAAATTCGAATTTATTTTCATGGTGGATAATCATGTTACACGTGCCAACACACTTGATCAATACATTTACATTATTTTCATAAGGAAGATTGTTTGTTTCTAGCTCATAGAGGACAAACCTCGCTTAACACTCTTGTTGGTTGGAAAAAAGGGGCACATGAATCTCTGGTAAGACAAACTGAAAGATCCACCAACTACCTAGCATAACGTTTTCAAAACCTTTTCCCATTCCACCAACTACCTAGCATGGATTGGGTTGTAAAAACCATTACCAATTCCCTTCATGGATTTTGTTAGTGGTTATCCTACCACCCAATGCAAACATGATTGAATATTTGAAGTACTATACAAATTCTCGAAGAAGCTAGTATTTGTAACTTGCCACAACACTATTGGTGCCTCTAAAGTTGTCAAACCCTTATTTTAACTTGCATGGAGTAATTTTACCTTACCTTTGGCCATCATTTCTGATTTCAACTCTCAATTGTCCTTAGAGTGATATATGGGTGACAATATGAGGTTTTATGTAGTAGGGACGAGTCTCAAACAATGGATAGGGGAGAAATTGATGGAATTATGCCATAATTAAGGTTATTAACCTAATGAGCCATTATCAAGACTTGTAACCATAGCATTGAACATTTGAAGTGTATCTTTGGCATATAAGAGGGATATGGATGCAATCAAGAGTTTTTGTATAGTAGGGATGGGTGTCGATTTCTTAACCATATCCAAGGGACAAAAATAAGTTCCTTACACCATAAAGGGATCTATGTGGGTCAATGTCCATGAAAATGAGTGTAAACCATGACAAAGGACCTTTAGAGGTGATATTTAGCCCCCAAGTGGAATACAGGTACCATTATGAGGTCTTACATGCTAGGGATGGGTCTTAAGCTAGTATTGATCATGGTTGAGGGAGGAAAATAAGGCCCTTTCACCCTAGATGTATCCTTTAGGGATCAAGAGCCATAAAAAACACCATAATCCATATAACATTTCATATATAGGTCATCATTGTCCTTTAAGTGAGATATCAGAATCATTATGACATTTGTGCATCAATTATGGGTTTCAAGGACTTAGCCACAGTTGGGGGAGAAATATTGGGAATTAAACCCTAAAAGAATATTTTTGGGCTATTGGGCAATGATCAAGGCCTTGAATTACAACACAAGTCATCTAAAATGTATCTTTTTCATATGAGTGGGATAAGGGTTCCATTAGGATTATTTGTGTAATAAGGATAGGTACCAAGGCCTTAACCATGATTGGGGAAGGAAAACAAGGTCATTAATTCCTATATGAATCTTATAATTCTTATGGGAAATATTACTCAAACCCACAAAAACCTTTAGAAAGCACCTTTGTCCTTCAATAGGATATGGGTAACATTAAGAGGTTTTACAAACAAGAGACATATCTCAAGTATTCGACCCAAAATTAAGATTCTATGGCCTTGGTCCCTAAATTATGCCTCAAACCACCATGCAAGCCCAAATAATTTTCCTTGTTGTAACCTAGGTCTGTACCCCGCCTCTCCTCTCTCCTTTCCCTATGCCTTAGTCGAATTTGTCCTCTTCAGGTTGATTAAGTCAGTTTCCCACTACTGAGTGACTTGGTTCTTATTCATTTCTTTATTGATTGAGTCTTTGCACATTTATGTTTCTATTGTTTCTTGAAGGATAATTACATGTCATATTTGGTTTAGAATGCTTGTCATCATGTTTTCCATTGATTGAGATCACTGCAGGTCAGCCAATCCTTTTCTGTATGCACAGGAAATTCCCATGGACAAAGACAACAATCCAGAGTGGTCAATCTCAGACTTTGATTGTGGGAATAGATAGGTTAACTTTTGACGGTGGTGATCCATCAGGCCAATCAAATCGATGGTTTTCGTGTATTCGGAGTGTCAAAATCACGTGGGGGTTTAACATCAAGAATTACCTGAAGTCTCGAAGAGCCGAAGTCCCGAAGTGAATCTAGACCACCCATCAACAATGACATGTGGAGGCATATCATTCACTTCGGCGATTTTCCTGTGGGAGATTTCCAAGAACAACATTTGAAACTCCCGAAGCCAGAACTTCCAAAGAAAATATGGACCGTTCATCAACTAGGACACGTGGCGACAGATCTCCCTCTTTGGATATATGACATCAGACCACCACGTCACTTTGCAGCCACATCACTCTCGGAGGAAACAAGCAGAGTTGAGTAAGTAAAGGACTCTCAATTCAAGGCAGATCATTCACTTTGAAGATTTTCCTCCGGGAGATTTCCAAGCACAACATTCGAAACTCCTAAAGCCTGAAATCATGAAGTGAATCTGGACCATTCATCAACGATGACACGTGGAAGAAAATCCTTCACTTCAGAGACTTACCACTCCGGTAGATTTCCGAGAAAAACACTCATAAACTCCCGAAGCCCGAAGTGCCGAAGCTCGTGGCACTCATCAATCATGACATGTGGTACACCCATCATTTACGACATGTGGCACACTCATTAGTCATGACATGTGGCACTCATTCCAGGTCAATTGGTTGTTTCATTCACCCATTTCTACATGACACATGTCATGACACATCAACAACCATGACATCACATGACATCAGGCTACCATGTCACTTCGCATCCCGTACCACTCTGGGAGATTTCCAGGCATGACATTTACAAACTCCCAAACCTTGAACTCCCGAAGAAAATTTGGACCGTTGATCTCTGCAACAGGTAAATGTCACCCAGATCACAGATTGTAATCAGATCGATAGCCACACTTCATTGCAGGGATGTAAACTGATTGAACATTAATTTTCTAGAGAAGTCCCACAATTGGAACCATGGTATTGTTGGAAGGGTACGTGGTAGCTTTTGGGGGATTGTGGGCCCAAAAGTGGTGTGGACCCAAACCACCCTAAAAAACTTCCACAATCATGTTCTTAAATGACATCAGGTCACCGCGTCACCTCCATGTCACCTCCATCTCACTTCCACTCACACTTCTACTGCCGCTCAATTTTCGACACCTATCCTCCACTCACGCATCACCTCCCTCATATATACCACCCCTCTCTCATATTGAAACCTGTCTCCCACTCATACTATACTACATACTCCCACTCCTGTCATCACCCGACACTTGTCCTCTACTCACCTCCACATAATAAAAATCCACTCATATCACCTATCACCTCCACGCATCATGTCTTCCTATTGGACGCTCACCTCCACGTTTTTCTATTCATGACCAAATCATCACACAGAAAGAGAGAAGAAGGGCCAGTTACAGTCGAGAAAAAGTGCACTTATATTCCAAAATATTAGACACTGACGAAGAGTTAAGTCTCAGTCACAGGTCGACGCAGATTGGTTCCAAAACACTTCAACAGACTCCCTCTTCCTCAAGCAGAGATATACTCATTCAACCAGTTGTCTCCAGTGGCCTCCAATAGCTCACATGCATGCCGTTACTCAAAACAAAGCTCTGTTCTGTCACTCCAAGGCCTATTTCCTACCAATTCAGTTCCTCTAGCACATGCATCAGTTCTGTCCTAGAGACAGTAGTAGTTTTTAGTTGATTAATTACAACATTTTCTTAGATTAGATACAAGAGTGGTATTATGTCTGTGATAAGATTCATTCTTTTTGATTAAGTCCAGTGTCATAGTTAAGTTAATAATTTGTTTTATGAATAACTACCTAAATTTAGGTCTCAGTCCCCTAAGGACGAGAACCTCTGCGACTTTGTTAAATAGGGGGTCTTTGAATGTTTCAGGGTCGGATTTTTTGGGAAAGAATAGAACTAGATCAGACTAGTTGGACCCGTTCTATGCATGGATTAAATCTCGCTACCTGGTGAACATGCTCTTGATGACAATGTTTCGTTCAAATCTTCATGTATTTTTTATCTTATCTTGAATGTAGTTTTTGATTTGTGCAATGTACATGTCATTTCCTTTCAGCTATTGTGTAACTTGTCTTTATTGATATGAAACCTATGAAAACAACTAATTCTTGGTGAATATTTTCTTTTATCGCAACCTGAAGGAGTAATTGTGTCTTGATACACGTTTAATGTCTTGAAATGATATTTTAAGTATTGAACTTCTTGCAACAGATTATCCATTGAGTATTTTGTTGTTTCCCTTTGTTTTCTATTATTTCACTGGTCTTTCATTAGTGTGCCACTAGCCAAGGAGGACCCTCATACATATCATTTTTCCAACCCAACCTTGATTTTGTCTTGATAGAATAACCCTCTGACCAACCAGAAAAAATTAAAAGAAACAATCATTCTAAACTGATAGGTGTCCTAGCTTTACGCTTTAACAATCAGGTTCATACCTTAGGACCAAAATCTTTTGGCATCATTGTCGGGGAACAAAGTAATGAAATATATTCCCCTAGGAGAATGAAAACGATCAGATCTGATCTTTGATTGTGAACAAAGACCAGACACATTCAGATTGCATATCATTCTCTTGGTGACTCCATGGTTAAAGAATCCAGTGGCGACTCCACAGTTTTAAGAAGTCATATTTTCAAATGGAAGCCATCTTTGCTCGGAGGTTTTCTCCATTAAATTTCTCAGTTGTTCCTAGTTTTCCAGATGTTTTTCCTACTATAGATGAGTGGGGTGATTATTTTCCCATATTTAGAGAACATAGAGATGAAAACCCTGCTGAGCATTTGCTTGAGTTTCATGAACTCATGCATCAGTGGGGAATACATCATGATGATGTATTAATGAAGATGTTCATGTACTCATTAGAGGGAGATGCTCGTGAGTGGTATCGATCCTCGCCCCCTGCTAGAATCTCCTCCCTGGAGCAGTTCCATGCTGCATTCAGTAAGCATTGTAAAAAGTTTTTTCCAGCTAATTTACTTTTTGAGAACTGTTGTGAAGAAATTGAATCTCATATTCAATAGTGACTTATTAGTTCTTCTAGTAGTGAAAATAAATGAGAATTTTCCGTTGAGGAAGGGGAGGAAGATTCGGTTACATATGAGTCTTCTTCTGATCCTTTTATTCAAAAAGATGATGTTGGGAATTACATTAATGAAGAAATTGATGATAACAAGGCTTTGGATACATCTTGCATTATTCTAGGTGACTCAGATAGTCGTTGTTATGATACATCTATTTTTCTATGTTCTCATAAATATTTGGTTAACTATGAGGAAAGTGATGTTGAAGGTCACGACAAATTTTTTCCCCTTCCTTCTGAAATTGTTGAGCAATAATAAATCTATAAGTCTGAAGATGACATTTTGGAGCTAGGACGAGGAAAAACCAACAATGCAGAGGACATACCCGTTCATTTCAAACAACAATATGAGCAATATCAGGAGTATTTTGCTGCCCTTTATGGTTGTTAATCACATGACTTTCACGAGCCTTTTCAACGAGGACAAGAGAAACTCAGTCTTGTCTATAATGCATATCTTACACAAAAACAATTTTTTCCTCTCAACCAGTTGGAGGCTTTTCATGAGCTTCAATATCCAATAGCAAGATGGATGGATTCTTATTTTTCCAAAATCCCAAAGGTTGGAAGTTTTAACATGATCATCATTTGCAACTGTAAGTACCAGATGCCTACCAACTTTTTGTCGCATTTGATATATCCTATTTGGATTATTCTAAATAGTCACTTGCACAGAGTTACGGTTCTCAGTCAAATTTTTTCTTGGTTTCATTAGAAGTTGAATTACACATGATTGAGTTGGTTTTCAGTTGAATAGAGTAGGTAGTAGGAGAATAAGATCATAGTTCGAGCATACCTTTTAATGTTTAGTTCACAGATTGTTTTTCAGTATCTTGTTTGAATAAGAGACTCCATAGCCCAACAAAAGCATCAAGGTTTAGCTGCAGTTTCAAGTTTTAGTAAAGACTCCACAGTCCAACAAGGCACTGGAGTGTAGTTTTAGTTTTTTAGTTCAATAAAATGCATGGCTGAGGGACAATAGCAGATACACAAGGATGGAAGAAAAAAAAAAAGGTAAGAGAAATTATTTAATATCAAGGCATCGATATACAATTCTTAGCACCTCAAAGGGATGAGCTATCCCCAGTTGGAGCCAATGTTGTAACCTAGGTCTGCACCTCGCCTCTCCTCTCTCCTTTCCCCATGCCTTAGTCGAATTTCTCCTCTTTAGGTTGATTAAGTCAGTTTCCAATTACTGAGTGACTTGGTTCTTATTCGTTTCTTTCTTGATTGAGTCTTTGCACATTTATGTTTCTATTGTTTCTTGAAGGATAATTACATGTTGTATTTGGTTCACAATGCTTGTCATCATGTTTCCATTGATTGAGATCATCGCTGGTCAGCCAATCCTTTTATATATGCACAGGAAACACCCTTGGAAAAATGCAGCAATCCAGAGAAGTCAATCTCAGACTCTGATTGTGGGAACAGATAGGTTAAATTTCAACGGTGGTGATCCATTAGGCCAATCATATCGATGAAATTTAACAGACAGGTTAAATTTCAACGGTGGTGATCCATCATTTTCTTAGATTAGATACAAGATTGGTCTTCTGTGTGTGATAAGATTCACTCTTGTTGATTAAGTCCAGTGTCATAGTTAAGTTAATAATTTTTTTTATGAACAATTACCTAAATTTAGGTCTCAGTCCCCTATGGACAAGAACCTCTGTGACTTTGTTAAATAGGGGGTCTTTGAATGTTTTGGGGTCAAATTTTTTGGGAAATAATAGCACTACATCAGTCTGGTTGGACTCGTTCTATGCATGGATTAAATCTCACTACCCGGTGAACATGCTCTTGATGACAGTGTTTCGTTCAAATCTTCATGTGTTTTTTTATCTTATCTTGAATGCATTTTTTGATTTTTTCAAAGTACATGTCATTTCCTTTCATCTATTGTGTAACTTGTCTTTATTGATATGCAACCTGTGAAAACAGCTAATGCTTGGTGAATATTTTCTTTTATCGCAACCTGAAGGAGTAATTGTGTCTTGATACACGTTTAATGTCTTGAAATGATATTTTAAGTATTGAACTTCTTGTAGCAGATTATTCATTGAGTAGTTTGTTGTTTCCATTTGCTTTCTATTATTTCACTGGTCTGTCATTAGTGTTCCACTAGACAAGGAGGACCCTCGTCCATATCATTTTTCCAAACCAACCTTTCTTTTGTCTTGATAGAATAACCCTCTGACCAACCAACAAAAAGTAAAAGAAACAATCATTCTAAACTGATAGGTGCCCAAACTTTTCCCTTTAGCAGTCAGGTGTAGACCTTAGGACCAACAGGCCTCTTGGAGAGATATGGGAATCATTAAGATATTTTGTGTACCATGCATGGGTCTCAAGGCCTTGACCATGGTCAATGAAGGAAAAAAATGATTGTAGGATCTAAATTAATCTTCTAGGGCTCATACTCCATGAATGACACTTTGATCCACCACACAAACCCTCTATATGGAATATTTGACCTCCAAATGAGATATGGGAGCGATTAGAAAGTTTTCCAAAGAAATAATGGATGGGTCTTAAGACCTCAACAATGGTCATGGGAGAAAATAAAGGATATTAAGACATTAATAAAGATTTTAAAGATGATTAACCATGAAAAGGCCCTTGAACCACTATAGAGGACCTTTAGAGGGGATGTTCGGACTTTGATTGAGATATGGGTTCCATTAGAGGTTTTTTGCACCATGGATGGGTCTCAAGGTATTGACCATGGTAATAGGAGGAAATAATGGGCCTCAATTACTATATAAATATTTCAATATCTATTACATGAACATTGAATTAAAGCACCAAGGATAAATGCCAATCATGTCTTAGCTACTAAAAGATGCTTTTATGGTTCATGGACCATGTATAGGATCTAAAAGCATCACAAAAGACATGTAGTTGGCATTTTTAACCCACAAGAACATATGGATGCCATTAAGAGGTTTTTCACACTAGGGATTGGTATTAGGGACCTGACCATGGTCCAAGGATAACCATTAGGGACTAAACAATACTTTTAGGGATCATACTCAAGTTTCCCATCTCATAATTTAGGCTATCAATCCAAGTGATGAAAATGTTGTTATCATACAACTTAGTCATAATTGTGAATGAACTGTTTACAAGAATATTCTCCTTCTCCTTGCATATTACATAGATAGATTAAGACTTCACTTTTTAATTGTAAAATCCTCCTATCTTGGCATATTTTAATCCTTTAATCATTGTATTATATTCATCTATTAAGAAAGTGACTTTCACTTGGACTCTTCCACGCCCACTTAGGGGATTTTGAACCCAATTTTTGTCACTCAAAATTAGCTCAAAACTAAGTTTGAAATAGAGGACCTTTGATAGAAAACAAAAAATAACTTCTTTAATCACTTAGAAGAGTTCCAATGTGGTTAAGTCAATTAGAAGAGGTGATGATTTGATTGTATCATTTTAGATATCTCACTATATTCTTACAATCCTGACTAACTATATATCTGATTTGATTGACGGAAGGTACAACCAAACAAGTACCTGTCAGATATTTATTCCTTCAGTGAGGGAATCTTAGCAAAAATAGTCAAGGGAAATGTGATTGCATCTAGTAGATCATATGATAAGCAAATAAGGACCACTAGAGGTGAAAAGGCCAGAAGAAAATTCTGTAGACACATGGAATTTTTTCTTGCTGAAAGAGGATCATGCTCTTATGATGATGAGAGAATAGGAGACATAGAGGTGCCACTCAGGTATAAGCATCTAGTGAAACAATGGGTACCTAAGGAACTGCCTCTGCTAGACACTGACTTCATTGTCAATAGTAGAACGCATCACATTGCACCATCCTCTCTACATGGCTTGGGGATATTTTCCATGGATGGAATAATTGTAAAATACAATACAGTAACTAAATTTATGGACTATGTTGGATCGTGTTACAATTATAATGATTGGATGCTGGTAGTTCGGTACATGCGAAGTATGCAAAGATATGCACTCACCACAAATTATATACAACTAATTAACAATGATAAAAATAAGGGAGCCACTATTTATATTGATGGAAGGTCTAAAGATTCTGGTAATATCGCATGGTTTATAAACAACACATGACTTGAGACAAAAAAAAAGAAACCGAATTTCATATATGAGGGACGGGAAGGGAATCAGGCAGTCGTGTGTGCGATAAAAAAGATAGCTCTCAGGGAAGAGTTATTAGCGGATTACCATTTGAATCGAATAGAAACATCGACTAATAGTGTGCGGGTACTTATGAAACACCTATTTAAGAAACCTATACTTATTGCATTATATTTTTTTGTATATTTAACAATGTCTGAAATATTTTATGGTCCCAATTTTATAATAATGTGGGAGTTTGATCATGGAAAAGTGCCAGCCGCAAAACATGTAAATGATTAACAGTTTTGATTTACACTTAATGCAAATTTTATTATTTATTTATATAATTTTATTTGTGTGGCAATCAGTTTTTTGCTATCGTTAACAATTTTTTAAATGTTTCAGGGTTCTAATTATATTATAATGTGGCAGGATGACCATGGAAAAAGAGCAACTGCAGAACATGTAAACGATTAACAAATTCGACTTTGATTCTACATGAATTTTATTATTTGTTTATATAATTTTATTTGTGTGATGATTAGTTATTTCATTTGTTTATATAACTGAAATAACATTGATTTTATTGAAATATGTAGTCTACAGGCCATGATGATCATGATTCCCCCGACGAGGAGGAGTTGTATTCATCCCCTGATCTAATGGTAATAATTAAAAATAATATCATTAAAGCGAAAAAGGAACTTGATCGCTTGTTAGACCATGCATTTAAAACTCCAGACGTCATAGAAATAACCAATCTGGTTATGAAAAAACTTAGGACATATCAGGTAATAACCATAATTTAAAGTGATTTTTTTTTATGTACAGATAAGTTCAATTATGATAGTTTTTTTTTTAAATTTTACATTATATAACGATTTTTTTTTCTTTCTTATATAGAGATATTTGGAGCCCGTTCAACCCAGTGTCGGTAGTAGTGGTGCTATAGAGACACCACCGAGTCCTAACACGAGCCATCATATAGCTGCTAGACTGTTTACTTATCCATATTCCACACCATTAGATGGAAGCCATGACACGCATCACCAGACATCTACACAACAACCAAGCTCTAGTAGAGATGGTGACAAAGATGAGGCTGATGATGTGGTTGATATGGGTGCATTTCCTGGTGTTATCGGACTAATCGGTAGGTGCAGACACTAACTGATCTCCCTAGATCCACCTAGATCTAGAACAAAACACACCAGAACATGACGCTTTCCTTAAGTTTTAGGTATTGAATTTACTAACTAAAGAGGGATGAGTGACATACCATTTAAATGTCGCTTCCTCTCACCATCGCCATCCTAGCTCCGTTCCAGCGCTCATACAATGATGAACTTGCAAAAGAACACAACCAACCAAAGTGATAGTAATAGCATAAACTCAATATAAACCTATGTATGTGATCAAGGAATCATACAATAAAACACAACA
>JZKD02S1687407.1:1110491-1136381 GCA_000966675.3 Picea glauca
CTCGTAGATCCACTGTGTATTCTTCATGGCTACGATCAGTTTGAGTCACTACAGTATAGATCCACATTGTATCTTTGGTGGCTATACCCCTGTTTGTCAATACAATTATGGATCCATAGTGTATTTTATGGCAGCCATACCTCACAAGCCTCGATCTCCCAAGCATAGGTATGCCTGCCTTGGGTTTTGAAATATGTCATGATATTGGTTGGATGTTTGTGTGCAGCTTCTGTCAGGTTCTCTGAGTCTATACCCTTGCTTGAACGTCTACAAAGTACTTCAGTCATCAGTTCACATCTTCTGACTTCATACTTTGGGGGGCATTCTGTTACACATCAAAATCACTCAACCAGATAAGTGTCGCATATGCTTCTCATTTGTCGTAAGTGCCGCAACTCCCTTACAACTTGTCGCAAGTTGGTTGCAAAGTGTCGCAAATGTTGTTGAATCATGCTACCCTAATGACGACACTAAAGAGGCACTTGAAACATCTCATGTACTTGGTTTGAAGGAAGAAAATTGGTCCACTGGAGTCAAACATCTCTTAACACCTGAAAGGTCTTCTTAGTCAAGAGTTTGGAGGGGGAACGCTCCCCTAAAATGGCCTTAGGAGCGCTGGCGCCCCTCTACCATGCTTCAGGAGCGTTATAACACTTCTTCACCCCTTTGTAGGAGCGCTACTCAGCTTTGAAGTGCTGGCGCTTCCCTTGACCTTCTCGGGAGCGTTCTAGCGCTCTGATGCCCCTTTTAAGGGAGCGCTCCCCATTCTGGGTAAATTGTTAGCCCGGTGAAAAGAATAAGGGGAGAATCATTCGAGTTTAGGAGGCAGTTGTGCTCGAATTATTGGTTTTATCAAAAGATCTCTGATCCAAGGAGAAGGTTCCCAACTGATTCTAAACATAACTCAAGAGGTTAGGCTCTTCCCAACCTATATAAAAAAGCTCTATGATGGTGAAAGGGGAGGAAGGACTAAATGTATGAAACTTATGATCTTGGAGGAAACTTACAGTCAGCCAAAGGAGAGTAATCAGTGAAGCTTCTGTTATCCAGGTTGTGAATCTTTTAGGCAAGGTTTAGACGAAGAGGACTTGACGAAGCTGTCACATTCGCATCTACGATTGTAAGTACTGTTGTCATTATTCTCATTAATATGACAAGCTTGGCCTGCTTCTTTCTAGTTTGTGTATGATGTCACATAAACTTATCATTCATTGATAGATCTATTTTCAAGCTAATTTCAGTAGAGTAGGAAGTGGTCGTATCTTGTTTTGTCCATAGACCTCAGCGAGGAGCAAAAGGATTGGAGCGCAACTCGGAGCGTGCAGGGACAAACGTCGATTAAAAGGTACTTCTATTATCCTTTCCTTCTCATGCATTAGTTTAGATAGATTTGAAAGGAAGTCAGTGTCCACGTTAAGCATTTTTCTGTCTAGGGTTAAGGTCAAGCCTTAGAGGTCGATCTACTTGTCCGCAGGCAGATTTTCCTACAACACACTTCTTCCTTGCAAATGGGCAGATCATCTTGATCCCCCAGACTATCTTCTTCTAACTTAGTCTGTCGGATGTGAAAGCTTTGCACCATCACCCTTCTCTCCAGAGATTCCAATTATTCACACAGACCAACAAATTCTATGTTGTCTTCTTCCTCTCCTTCTTCTTTTGTAGTCTCCAGTACTACAGTTACCTTCTGTTCGACTCCCTGGCCAAACATTTTGAGCCATTCCAGCGAATGCTCATATTCTTCTGTTGTAAGCTCCAGTGCTGCAGTCATCTCCTTTTCATCTTCCTAGATGAATACTTTGAGCCATTCTTCCGAATGCTCATCTCCTTCATCTCCTTGGGCAAATGTTAGTGTCTGCTCCACTTCTTCCTTCATGACAAGTTTTTCTAGTTGTCCTCCTGTTGTTGTTTCATCTGCAACACCTGCTCTGGCTTCAACTAGGCTGCTTGGTAGGAATACTCGAATTCCCCCAATCATTAGAATGCCCTTCTGATTCTCTTCTGTCAACACTCCTTGCTGATATGAACTCTCCTCTGAGTTCATGATACCTTCATACAGTCTCATCTCTTTTCCCCTGCCCACTTGGCAATTTGGAAATTTTTTGCTGCCCGCTTGGCAGTCTATGAGATCCAGTGATCTCATCTCATTGCCCACTTGGAAATTTGAACTTTCACCACTGCTCCCCTGGAAGTACATGAGACCTTCTGCTGATCTCTTCCCATTGCCCACCTGGCAACTTGAAAGTTCACTTATGCCCACCTGGCAGTTTCTGAGATCTATCGATCCCATCTTCATCATCACTCCTTGTTGACCCAAAATCATCCCTAAGTTCATGAGAATTTCAGACAATCTCATCTACTTTCCCTTGCCCAGTTGGAAACATGGGATTTCTTCTCTTCCCTCCTGGAAGTCTATGGGATCCTCCAACGATCTCATCTCGTTGCCCTCATGGCAGCCTGAATTTTCTGTTCTTCCCTCCTGGTAGTGTTTGAGATCATCCTGTGACCTCTTCTTATTTCCCTCCTGGCAAATTGAAAATTCCTCATTTCCCACCTAGCAGTCTTTGAGATCTTCTAGTGATCTCTTCTCCTCATCATCACTGAGATTTCTCCTAGCTTTTGGTTCACACACATGAACCACTTCTTCTTCAACCCTGAGGTATTCCACATACCTCAACCATTCCTTCAACAACTTCCATTGCCTTCGGGCCAATAACTCCTTGACTGTCCATTTCACTTTTGTTTTGTTGGGCCATTCATATACCCATCATGATTTTTCATCCTGCTACTTTCGAAATGGAAGATCCTCCATCCTCACTCTTATCTCAGTAAGTTCTTTGTCCATCTTAGCCTTGCTCTGCTGCTGGTGGTTCTTCTTTCCACTGCATCCATGGCCTTCAGTAGCCATCTCTTGTTCCTGTCTGCCCTCCTGGAAAACTTGTTGCTGCACTCTGCAACAATCTTTATTTTTCTACTTTGCCTCCCTCTGCCTACAGTCTATAGATAGAAAATGGCTCTAATACCACACTGACGCAGACCCCTGACCCTTAGGCCGAGATCCACACAGGATCGATCTCCTTCAAATCCATAGAACTGAATTAGTTCTTTCGAGCCCTCACTTGCACCCCATGGATTTGATTCACAGGTCCTTCATGAAAACTCCACCGGCACAAGAAATGCACTAGGTATGAGTCTTCACCTCCACACGGCCACTAGATATGACCACAACCTTTTCCGAAAAGGAATTTTTGGTTTTGTGACTTTCGGGGGTTTCAACACTAAGATCCCGAGCTCCTTGTCATCAGAAGTGCCGAAAATCTGAACCCCAAAACTTCAAAATACCGAACCCTGAAGGGGCTGGTGAGTGACAAGCTCCCCACTTGGATCCTGTCCACGTGAACCTGTCCCATAACCCAGTGCTATTCCTTTGAATGCTTTTGGGTTTTCACATTACGGGATTTTGTGATTTCGGCTGCAACAATTCTTGACCCTTTAAACTCCCGAGTCCCGTAATGCTGAATTACCGAACCCCGAAATGTTGAAATTCCACTCCAAAGGAAGATCAATGGCTACGAGCCTCCCCTAATATGACAACTTACGTTCTTTCAGGATTTCGTGGGTCAAGAGTCTCGACTCTTTCCCTTTGTATCTTCCGATAGCCAAAATGTCGAAATCTCCTTTTGGAGACTTCCCTGAAACCTTGATTGCTTGCCACGTGTCCTCCTTGTGGACATTCATGATGCTTTCGGGATTTTGTGAGTCCTCACCTTTGCATATACAAGCATTTAAACCTCATGCACCTTCTCTTGGATCTGATGGCTATTGGTCTATGCACCCAGATCTCTTTCTCCTGTGTGCTCTCCTGCTGCTTCCTAGACATAGATTCAATGGTCTAGATATCATCCTCTACCTGATCCAATGGTAGCTATGCTCCATCCTGAGCTTGCACTTATTCCTCCCCCTTGGAAGATTTCCAAAGTTTCAAAGGCCTTGGCCTTTTGTTTTGCTGCAAAGCCTGTATCCTCGGCTCCCACCTATATTCTAAGGACGACTTCCCTCCTGAGATTTTGAACTCGAGACAAGTTCACTCTGAGCACACTCCTTGCGCTATTCCTTCTGAGCATAAGAACTTCAGACAAGTTCTTATTCACACACTCCTTGTGCTCCTGAGTTTTTAGATAACTCAATTGAAGTGTTTCTTGCAAAGAAATGCTTCACACCCTCCTAACATTCTTCTGCTCGATGCACACCTTGCAGAGCCTTTCTCCATAGAGTGTTCAGTAACTTTGTAAGTGCCCTCTCCTTAACACTTCCCTTTCCTTATAACTCAAAATAGAGTTCCCTGGTGCACTCTATGCAATTGCTCAATTCCCTCTTGGTAGAGCTCTATAGAACCTTCAATATTTTTTTCTTCCTTGAACTCGAAATAGAGTTCCTCTTGTGCACTCTGTGCACACGCTCAATGCCCTCCTGACAGAGCTTCTACAAAACCCTCATTGATTTTGTTATCTATGTGCCTTCCTTTGCACAATCTTACCTCCAATGTATTCAACAACCTTGAGGCTTCTCCCCGAGTCTAAGACTTCCTCTGGTGTGCCCTCCTGGCACGTCTCTTTCTGAAATTCCGCAGAACTCAGAAGTGCACTCTATGCTTTGGCTTACAGAACCCATAGTGTTTTGTCATGCACTCTTGCATGAAGCCTCAAAGAACCAGACCTGAAATGAAAGAACTCACAGAGAGGGAAATCTATCTATCCCTGCAAATGCATACCTAACATACATCTACAACATATCATCAACACATAAAGACATTCATTCATGAACTCATAAACATGTGGACAGCAACATCCAGGAAAAACTGCTCTGTTTGTATTAATCAAGAATGCCTGATTACAATGTGTTCAAGCTCGGACTGAAACAGAGTCTCAGCTCTCCTATCTTCTCCCTATTCTCTCTATTCTTCTCTATTGACTGACTATCCTACAGATACAAAGGTTCTTTTTAAAAAAGGGGGCTCCTCGAGTGCTTCCCTCCATACTCACCAACTCTCATAAATTACAATGAATTACAATGAATGGTTGTCTAGTTCGAATCAAATCTAGATGTCATCCTTACAACCAATTAAGGAAACCTTTATCTAAGCCTGCACACATGTATGGATTTTTGGCTCTACCATCCTTACAAACATTTAATACATTTTTCAAAATTTGAAATTTGAAAGTGAGAGGACTGCGCCTCTCCTCTCCATTGAACACGCTTGATGTGCTGGCTGGAAGGCGCATAGTTGGCTTGGTGCGATGCTCCTGCATCAAGGCTCTTCCTCCTCTAGATCCACTATCTGTGGGGATTGCGTAATCTTCATCTTCTTAGGGGCAGTCTGCTGATCACTAGTTCCCATGGCCTCTGAATTTCTTCTCTTCTTGTTAACACTTACTTTGGGGACTTTTAATATCATCTTCTGAGGATTTTGTTGTGTTTGAATCTATTGCAGGGTTTCCTCCACTTGTTGTGTTTGATTTGGATGCAATATTGCTTCCACATCAGCATAGCCTTCTAGATTTCCCAACTTATCAAAACCCTCAACATGTTCATTCTCATAAGGGGCCTATTTGTTCATTAGTCTTCTCTTGGATATGATCTGATGTGGATCATATCTTCTTCCCTGTAGCTATGCAAAACAAAACTCTTTGAGATTTTCTTGGATCTGAGATTAACATCATCTAGTTTTGACAATGAAGGGTCCAAAGATAAAAGGGAATTTGAGGTTTGAGGCTTTGTACAATTTCAGGAAATGCTATGTCTTTGAAATGATTCTTTGCCTGATGAAAACAAAGGAAAATATTTTGGGGGTCAAAAAAATATGCAGAAAGTAGGGGGATTAATGACAACCATAAATCTAGACCATTGTTGAATGCATGAATAGTTCCCAATCCCCCACTCCATTTTATGGATTTCGTTATAAATAGTTCCTCATGTCATCCAGGACTCTTGGTAAGCTTGTGTTGAAAATCAAACTGTAAACCCTGGACATGACTTTGTTGATGAAGATGAGCAATGTGATCCTCTTACATTCAGTTGATATGAATTTTTATTCAGGAAGTTCTCTCTTATTTGTTTCCAGGAAAATTTTCAGCAAGTATGTGTAATATCTAAAATGTCTCAGAGAGTGAAAAATCACTAGTTGTTTATGGATATTATCGGCTATGAAATGGTAAAAATTGACATGGATGGACGGACTAGACTCTAAATGAAAAAATTCCAACAGGAAACCCAGCATGACCTTGATCACATGTTTTCCATTATCTAGACCTAAAATTTGACTCAACAGTGAACAGACCCATTGGACCTCAATAATCATTATACTCACATTCATTGGAAAAGACAGACTTTCTGAAAGATTCTCTCGTTTGACAATTGTCTATAAAAATAGATCTTTGACTTCTCACGGACAATCCCTGTAGACCCTAATTAGTTTTTCTTCCTCAAAAGGTTCAGACACTATGGAGAAAGACTCTGGTATGTCGAGGGCACCTCGAATTGATAGACTCTCTACCCTACACAGGACCTCAGACCCCTATTTATTTAAGATGACTTTACCTTCCCGTGAATACTTCTCTACGCACCAACCTATGAATTCAGGAAAAGGGAAAGAGACTTCAACAACGTAAGGGACTATAGTGTCTTGGACTAGTTCAAGGAATGGTATCTTCTTCCCTACATTATTGAATAGATTACTTTTGGACACAGAGATGGGTGAAATGGTGATTTCAATGTTGAACACGTATGAATCTCGGTCAATTAGGGCTTCTTAATTTGACACAAGGTCTTTCTCTGTCACTGAAGTTATGATAGGGTCCATGGAAATGATGAAAAATACCTAGAAATGAGAGGAAATGGTGTGAGCTTGGCATACTGTTGAGCTTCAGTTGAATGGGGGTGGTCGCACCAACTTTCAAACATTCTAGTATTTTGAAAAATAATAAAATAAATTACAAGTGCCCTTTATATACTTTTCCAATTTCGGGGGTGCGAGGAAGTGGTTTGTGGAAACCCGCTTCTCGCCCCAAAATGCACCCACTGGTGCCACATGGTCTCGACCAAAAACCATGGTTTAGTTTTCGGCCCGCTTTTGGGAATTATCCTTCGTGCAACACCTTCCCCAAAAATGATCCCTGACCGTCGATTTGGAACGCTTGCGATCTGCAACATATCGGGTCCCATCGACTCCGTGCTCCCACCATATTTAGCCTCCTCCTACTAGATTTAGTCCCTCCCTTGACTTATCAGACTTCCAACCAATTTAACACCTCGCTAAGTCTTGAAATCTCGATTTCACACAAAAAACAATTGATGGTGATAACAACCACTTCCCATTTTCACTTAGAAATGGGCAATGGTTGTAACAACTCCACTAGATGTCTACGCTATGTTTTCACCTTTTGTAATTCTAGACATCTGGCTATGTAATTAGCCACTTCTTTCTTCATCCCTCGCCAAAAGTATTGGCTTGTTACATCTACAATTTTCTTCTGATATCCTAGATGCCCAACATATGGTACATTGTGTGTTTCCCTTAGCACTATATTTTTTAGATCTCCAAAATTTGGCACATATATTTTCTCTTTGTACATGAAGATTCCATCCTCTTTCAGCTCATAATAACTTATTTTTTGTTGTAAATTTTCTTGTTGTAACGTTCCTTTTATTTTTAAATATTATTGTTATGAATTTGCAGCCTCTAAAATTATGTATTTTAAATATGTTTTGAAAATGTTGATGGCTAAAATATGAACTTCATAAGATCTTCTATTGAGTGCATCAACCACCTAATTTTCCTTTCCTTTTATATGCTTAATTTCAAAGTCATATTCACTCAGAAATTCCATCCATCTAGTTTGTCTGACATTTAATGTTGGTTGTCCAAACAAATGCTTCAAACCACAATGGTCTTTCCTTAGCTCAAGTCTTCTCCCCATGAGGTAATTCCTCCATAATTTTGATACATGAACAATGGATGTCAATTCCAGGTCATGTGTAGCATAATTTCTTTCACACTCTTTTAGTTTTCTAGACTCATAGCACACCACATGATCTTTTTGATTGAAGACTCCCTCGAGCCCATCCTTGCATGCATCTCTGCACACTAAAAACTCTTCATCTATATTTGAAATATTTAATATGGGTGCACTTGTCAATATCTATTTTAGTTGCTGAAATATTTCTTCACACTTGGAAGTCCATTCAAATTTCACAACCTTCTTTTGCAAAGAAGTGATTGGGATTTCCGTCTTTGAAAACCCTTTTATTAATATTCAGTAATAACCAACAAGATCCATAAATGATATGACCTTTGTCACATTTCTTGGCAATGTCCACCCTTTAATGGTATATATATTATTAGGATCAACTTTTATCCCATCTATTGAAATAATACACCCCAAGTAGTGGATGTTCTTTTGATAAAAGATGAACTTACTTAGTTTAGCATACAACTTGTGCTCTCTCAAAACTTGCAGCACCATTCCTAAATGTTTCTCATTCTACTATTTTTTCCTTGAATAGATGAGTATATCATCTAGGAAAACAATCACAAACTTATCCAGGAACTCCCTGAACACTCCATTCATTAGAAACATGAAAACAAATGGGGACTTTGATAGTCTAAAAAGAACTACCATAAACTCATAATGCCCATATCTTGTTCTGAATGATGTCTTGTTGATATCCTCTTCCTTTACCCTCACTTGATGATAACCTGATCTCAAGTCAATCTTGGAAAATATTCTTTCACCCTTCAACTGATCAAAATATCATATATCAATCCTCGGAAAGGAATATTTGATATTTACTGTGATCTTATTTAGTTGTCTAAAATCAATACACAACCATGAGGTTCCATCTTTCTTCTTCACAAAAAGAATTGGGGCTCCCTAAGGTGACATAGTTGGGAGCATATACCCCTTCTTAAAAATATCTTCAAGCTACATCTATGATCCAAGAGGATTTGTGAATGCTCACAGAGCTCCAAAAATATCTGGAACATCCATAGAGGTCTAGAATGGTTCATAAATGCTCAAAGTTCAAATTATTCAAATCATCCTGAAAATGAAATCAATGTGTAGAGCTCATTGTCATATTTCCAACGAAACAAACAGAGAGTCAAATAGAGCTCATATGAAAAATTTATAAATGGTAAAAGTTTGAGTCAAACCTGGTCAAAGGTCAAAGTACAGGGCAAATAAAGAGGTGAGACATGTCACCACTGCAGGGGTGACATGTGGCATCTAATTGGAAGCTGTCTGGGTAAGGTACAATACAACTATAGGTTGATAGGTGGTCCAATCAAGTGATGACATGTGGCATTGAAGGGCCAATGAGAGGCTACCACATGACAACCTCCCATTGGCCAATATTGGTAAAGTTATATTAAAATTTATGGATTCGACAAGGGTCGAACCCACGACCTCCATAACCCAAGTATTAATGTAGCTCTCCACACCAATGTGCCACACCATGAGTCTTGATAAACATATGGAAAATTGTATATTTAACATAGTATAAGGTTATATATGGGCGGCCAAAGGGTCGAGGGACTAAGGCCTCAACCCTTGTGCCTTGGTATTTATACATCACATATAACCATATCTATTCGTACAAGGGGCTATCACAAATTTTGCAGAGGGGGTAAGATATTTATAACATATCGATATATGTTATAACAACATAACTATATTCCAAAAAATGCGTGGAGGTTTCAAACTATAGGTTATAGTTATAATTTATAACAAAAGGGTGGCAATGTATATGGTGGTCAGTGGGAATGGAACTCCTGACCTGCCAACTATGGTAATAACTATATAACCTCCACTAGCCATCTTTCCACTAATGTCATATGGTTATAACTATACACTAAATTATAATTAAGTTTATCCTAAAGTTCTGGAATTTGGTTAAGGAGGGGTGCCTAATTAATGATGTGCACCCCAAGGCAGAGGAAACATTCATTTATGAAAATATTTTAGTTTTATAAAGCATGCCAAGAGTACAAAGGGTATGATGCTACATCATAAATCATGTTGGGGGTCACCTTGATGGAATTTCAAGTATTTTATATCAATTTTGCACGATGTTTCACCAGGAATCCAACGATGCACTATGTTTCTACATTTTAGAAATGTGTAAAAAGTTCACATTTGAGCATTAATAAAAGAAGTCTCTATTGGAAGTGGACTTGGAGAGGTATCCCAAATTGGGTGAAATCGAATTTTTCCAACTTGTGTATGTGATTATATTATTGTTGTTTATTCAAGTTCATTTATTTGCAAGTCATTTATCATTAAAATGGAATTGGATAGATAAGTATTTCACAAGTAATTTGCAAAATTGTCAAGCGATCATTTTATTTCAAAGATCAAGTATATGATTATGCATATTTAAAATGATCAACATCTAAGGATTTTTTGAGTCAAGTTGGTATCAGAGAAGATTTGAAAAGTATTTTGCAACTGGATGCTTACAAGATCCAAAATCAAACTAGGTAAAGGAAAACTTGCAAGTTATAAGTCTGAAATTGGAAAGAGATTTTGATGACACAAGATGGCTTCTGAAAAAGGAGAAGTGTTTCAGGATTAATCCGTAAGTGCGGACACAAACTGATCTCCCTAGATCCACCTGGATCTAGAACAAAGCAGGATAGAATAATACACTTTCCCTAGATCTAGACTATTGAATGAACTAAGAAACTAGGATCATGTACATACCTTATGAACGCTTTCCTTGGGTCTCTGTTGTTCCAAGCTTCGCTCCAATGCTCTTGTGCCATTCAGATCACAACAGTACAAACCAATCGAAGTGAAGGCAGATCAATATATTCAATAGCTAATCTATACATATGATCAAGGAGTTATGTAATAAAGTGACATCGTCTTTATGGGAAAGGGACATATTACTGTATTAAATTGATAGAAAGTGAAACTTACAACTTGAGCCTTGATGTTGTAGATCTCCTTTCGATGGCTCCTAGCTTTGACACACACAATTTCTCATGCATGAAGAAAATCAACCACTTTTGATGACCTTACTGGTGTCTCTAGCTGTTGTAGCATTAGTCCTTCATACAATCTTGCACTAATTCTCCAATAAATCTCTTAATAGCTTGCTGCTTAACCCTTTCCATGAGCATTCCTCTCAATTTATAAGAGAGAATGGATTAGTTACTTGGATAGGAAATGATCCCAAGATATCAGGAAAGACAGTACTTAGATAACCATTCGAATGCCAACTCATCCTTCTGGAAGATTCCCTTCTAGAAGGCTCGAGAACTTCATCTTTTTCTCCCTTTAGAAGATGTTCACACCCTGATAGTTGGGTACAGTGCAAACCCCTCGCACCCTAGCTTAATGCAGCCTGCGAGAATCAGGCATTCTCGCAGGCAAATATATAGGTAGCCTGCAAACCTCCTTTAAAAGCATGATTTTTGGAAGCAGACAAAGGTAACTTTTCTCAGGAAAGTGTTCTTAGTGAAGGGCTTGATTTTCCATCATCATAACATCATCACGATGACCAAAATTGTGGATAACAAGAAGAAGAATATCATCCCATGATTCATGAAGATATCAGAGCTATGCTTCAATCACTAAAAGAAATAATAGACGAGTTAGAATGAGTAATTTAATGGAATGCAAGCGAGGAATCTTAGATAAAATGAGGAGGAGGTGAAGGTGGTGGAACTTCTGATCCCCCTTCCCCTTCCTCATGATCATCATCAATTTCTTCTAAAGAAAGTGAACATTCTTCTCATTGAAATAAGTCCTCTAAGAAAAATAACCATAATCTTCCTTTACTAAAACTAGATGTTAAGTTCAAGTTTTCGAACTATGATGGATAATTGAATGTAGAGAAATTGGACAATTGGATCAAGTAGATAGAAGTATATTGTAACGTTCAAAGAATTGTGGATGAGGTTGCAAAGATATAGTTAGATGCTCTTCGACTAAGTGGAATTTCCTTAATCTGGTGGGAGACTGTTGGAATTATGTGATGATCCAGGTTCTACCTTAGTTATCCAACAAAACCATTATCACCATCGGCCCTTCTGGTAAACTAGAATGCTACACCATGCACAGAGTGCATAGCACAGTCTCAGTCAAGATGGTTTATGGGGGGCTGCAGGATGCACATGTCTGTAATCGTGGAAGGGATTGGGGGATGTTCTTTCTTAATTCTTCTTGTTCTACTTAACCATGCATTATATTCTACTATAAAAAATATCTATTCATTCATTAATATAGTGAACGATGTAAGTAAATCATCCATTCATATATCTAACCATTCAAATATACTTCATAAATAATAAAACATCAAAACACATTGCACACATGGTATTACCATGGTTCACCCCCCCCCTTGGGGCTATGTCGACAAAGATCTTATGCTTCTTTATTTTTATTTATCAAAAATGGAATTGCATGCATTACATCATAGTAAGGACTAGTGAGGCGAAATAGGATCACAAAAAGCTCCATAGCTTGCAACCCGACCCTCATCTACTTCGACCTCATATGAGCTCTACAACTCTCAAAACAGACATCTAATCCCAAAATCTCCAAAAAGGTTCTCCAAAATCGACTTGTCGAACTTAACGATTCAATATTAGATAATTTTGTGATGCTCCCATAATATAACTCATACCCCTTATTTATATTACAAAAATAGGTCAGAAACCCTTACAATCCATCCAAAAACCCTAACCCTAACTAGGCTAGGATTGTCCACTTTTATGTCGGATTTCCACAAATCCTGTCACACACGTTGATTTTCCTGAAAATGTGGCGCGTTGTTCTACCTCACTTGTTTCATTGATATCCAACGTTTCCTACTCCAATAGGCCCCCAACACTAACACGTGGCTTGTCCAAAGCTATGTTATCCTCAATGCAGCTTCTGCAGCACTACCTCCAACTCATGAAACTTATGTGCTAATTCTCACATTTTTTCTTTGGCCTCTACACTCTTCACTACTAATGTATCCAAATCATGTGTTGTTATGTGCTCCATTGGCACTTCTCTACTTTTCATGAGCACATGTTCCCATTTTCCCTTTTCTGCTTGGACCTCATCAATCATCCCTTTTTCTTGTTGATGGAATGGCTCCAACTGAGCCTACCTTGCTTGATTATGCTCCTGCACAATATTTAATTCGGCCTATAAGTTCTCCAGTTCCTATGATGCCTTTGTTCTAAAGGATATGTCCATGGTTTTCTGTCTCTTCTTCAAATCCTAAACTTCCACGTTCATTTTTTCCTCCCTCTGCTCCAACTATTGGATCTTTTCATCCTCTTCTAGGCTTGTCCAAATCTATTTAGTCCTATTATACAGTTCTCCCACTTCATTAACCTCCTATGCTAAACTCTCTATGTGCACAGTAGCCTCTTGTTCCCTCTTCTCTCGCACCTTTGGAGGTGTGCTCAGAGTTAAATTATTTGTTATCTCCTTTATTTCTTGTTTGTACATATCCATGGTCTGCAGAATGTTTTGTATCTTAACTTATGTTGTAACCTCTTGTGCATGCGTGTAGTCAGATATACTCTTGTATACCTCTATGAGCTTCTTCTCCAAATTGTTGGTGCACTGCTTCTCTTCCTCCTTTTCCAACATGATTCTCTCCATGTTACTTGCAAAATCTCCTTCACCTCCCAACCAATTGTTAGGTTGGTGGCATCCACCCTAGCTCTATATTGCACTTCCTACATTACACTTGCTTGCAGTAAATATAAGGCTTTTGTGGGTATTGTTTCCATGACCAACTCCATATGCTCCACATCCTTTACTAGTATTTTTGTTGTCTTTTCATCCATATACAACATATCTTGTGTGACTGTGAATCTATCACTACTCACTACTCATGTCTTCACGGTCTCTTCTTGCTCCTTATTTGATGATGTTACATGTTCTTTATTTTTTTGTTGTGTTGTTGGGTGATGTGCTCTATTTATTTGTAACCTCTATAAGATGTCATGGACTTCAACCAGTTTTTCCATGATCTCCTCCCTTTTCACCTATGTTGCACATACTACATCTTCTCCTTTTTCTTGGACTTTGTCTGCTACCAACTCAGAATCTTCCTTTGTGATCGTGATCATTGGAGGTTTTTTATGGTACTTCATCTTTTTCCTAATTTCTGCTTCTTCTGCTCACATTATCTTCTTAGTTGGGGTTGAGGTCTGCACCTAATTTTTCATTTTTGTTGTCTCCCCATCTTTTTCTTGCTTTGGAAAAGAACTATCCTTATTGACATCCCCTTTGACTTATGTCCTTGATACTGTCTCTTTTTGTCTGGGATTTTTGTTGGTTGCACTGCTTCCTGAAGCTTGGCCACGCCCTATAGCCTTTCTAGTGTTTTCAGTTGGATTGGTTGTCTTTTTAGATGTTCCTGTTGTTGTTGGCTCCTTTGGTTTGATTCCCCTTATTTTATGTTGCTGTCACCTTTAACTACATGGGCGAGTCTTTTACAATCCAATCTACCTATTCCCTTGATGCGCAATATCTCATTTCCAACCACTTCTTCTTTGGGTCCCTTGTGGCCTAGATCCATAGATGATGTTTTGATTCATTGAAATTTGCAATGCCTTCATTCCCTTGCACTACTTCCACTAGGATACTCCATACCTTTTTTGTATTTTGTTGCATATCCTCCAAGAAAATGGAAAATACTGCATTGTTAGCTTGTTTGTTCTTGGCATCCTTTTCCTGCCACAAATTTTTGTAGCACGTTGCATAACACTTTCCCTTCCTGTCTAGAAAAGAAAATTTTTTAGGCTCCTTCCATCCCACCAATGCTATCAAAATTAGCAACCAGGATTAATGGAATTTCGTTCCATTATCCTGTGCATCTCTAAAATCTACCAGAAATTGGTTCAATGGGTGTTGGAAGCAAGCCAAAGTGGGAAGAAAGATGATTTTTGGGAGAGAAGGTGTGCACGAGGAAAGCGATAGCTAGAAGGAAGAGCAGCACGCGTGCATGAAGGGAAGACCTAACGACGTTAGGGTTAGGGTTTTTGTAGTGTACTGTAATGGTTGAAGATCCAGAAACATATAAATATAGGTACTGAGGTATCATAGAGGGGTTCAAAGTAATATGGAGTTTAGATAGTTATCTATGAGTTGTTATATGTAATATTTTGCTGTATGACCTAATTTTGTAAGTTGTTGAGATGGAGGGGACTGGGGAAGGTAGATATTGAGGGTTAGATCACAGGCTGAGGAGCCTGGTGCGATCTAGTCTGCCTCATATAGATCTTACCCAAGTGAGAAGAATTGTAACGCGCGTCGTGTTGTATATGCATAAATACTATAATAAAAGAGCCAAGAGCCAGATTTTTGTGGACGTAGTCGAGGAGGGGGTGAACCACGATAACATCTGTGTTATGTGATGAATGCATGCATATATTTATTGTTATGTTTAATGAATGAGTTATTATATTTCCCATGTATTCTCAAATGGTGGTATATTGTGTTTACAAGTTATAATAGTGGTTCAATATACAGTTCTCATATCTCACACTCAATCCTAGGCTATAAGCACATGAGTATTACAACCACCCATTAAACCTATCTCATGTGAGACTGCACAACGCATTCTGTGTGTTGTGTTGTCTTCTGGTTTACCAGGAGGGCCAATAGTTTTAGAGGATTTGTTGGAAACCTGAACAGACATGAACCCTAGGTCACTCAATATAAGCTCAGATAGTAGATAGGAAAGAGTAAACCAACAAATGGTTATGTTGTTGTTGGTAGAAACAAGAGATGATTGAGTATATATGAAGAGGCAGAGCAAGAGAATATTAAAGCGGAAACGAAAGCAATGAGATACTAGAAGGGGATGTTGAGACCATGGAATCCCACAAAAGGAGAGATCAAAACTTGGCTAAGAACCAAAGAGATGGAGTTTTCACAGAAAGACAACAAAAACCCTAGAGTAACACCCTGAAAGTATATTGAGAAATACGTGTTTACTGATTTGCATGAAGTGTTTTTCTGTGATTTTCCACATCTATTGTAGGAATGGATACTAAGGTTGAAGGATAACCATGCAACGAACTAGATTCGACAGTTAAAGTGGACCCCAATACAGATTGAGTAGCTACATCAGGTGAATAACAAATTCACCCGCGCAATAGATTTTTGGTTTCACAATATTGTGGAAGGCTTTATAACAGAGTTTGTGTTGGCACAGGGAATACCTAGGGTTCAACACCACAACAACGCACCAATAAAACCCTAACTATTGGCCCTTTCGGAAACACCTACGAAGTAGATGAAGTCTCACCTGAGGTAGAGGCAAAGGTGGTTGCAGGACTCAGATGTCTGTAACCTTAGTTGGGACATAGATCTGTGATTATAATACTTAATAGAGCACTTAGCTCCGTCAGTTCCTCAATATGAAACCAATATCCACTTCAATAATAAAACAGAGCATCATAGCATTCACCCTAATCTAGTGTATTTAAGAACTTATCATAAGTAAATGGATCAGATCTAGCAGATCAAGCGCTAAGGACATTCATATAGGTCATATCTAACATTCTTACACATCATTAGCACAAAGCATAGCAGATTTTGCTAACTCTATCAAAGAACTTAGTAAGAGAGGATATAAACACATCAAGACAAAGAACAAAGAAGAACAACACAGTGTTTACATGGTTCACCCCCACCCTGGGGCTATGTCCACCAACTCTTCTTCTTTATTATCTTCTTCAATGGTTTACATGCATAGAGCTGTAAAACTCTACTCCGCATAGGACAAAAGATCTATGCATATCGCTAGATCCTTCTTCCTTGCGTTACAACACAAATCACTTCACAGTCTGTTACAACCTCTTTCACCTAGCTCTGTAAGTCTCTCACAATATGCACAAAGCATTTACAAACCATACTTGCACTTAGCATCAAATCACATAGATGCATTCTCTATCTCTATCTATCTCTCCTTACATTGGCTAGATATCTATTTATACATTACAAAAGTGGGCCAAAGCATGGGTAAATCCATGGGCCGACATCCCATTCCTGTTACATAATCTAAAAAACCCAAAAAGGATCCGATATCCCACGATATCTGCTTCATCTTGTGCTCCATATTCGACAGGTTGTCGAAGTCCCAAAATAGGTCAACATGACCAAGGATCTCCCAAAACTTGGTCAAGGGCTAACAGGCCCCCAACACTCACCTGTGACTCGTCCCAAGTCACTCTGATGCAGGAATTTCTACCTCAAACGCTTAGAGATTGGTTTGAATTGCTTTGCCTTGTTGTTGTGATATGGCCTCCTATTCAACAAAATCTTGAATGACTGCATCATTCACAAGTCCTTCCAGGCACTATTCAGCTGCGGTGCTAACCTGCTCCAATTCTGTTCTTTGGATCTCGACCTCTATGAACAATTGGTAAGCCTTATCTTGGACAGGTCAGAGTCTCTGAGTTACTTCCATAACTCTTCTTTGGATAGCGTGGATCTATTGTTGGGCAGTTCATTGCTCTTGATATCACTTCATTCTCTCCACAACTGTCAGGGCCTTCAATTGGGCTTGTATATTTTCATCTTGATACTTTACCTCTTGGAGCTGCGACTCTAGTGGCTTCAATTATGGGTTCTCTGCGAGTTGTTCATAGGTCTAGGCACTGCGATTAGTGAGTTTCTTACATTCCAGGGTAAGAGATTTTAGCCTTTCAACTATGCTTCTGGAAGTTTCTTCTCTTTGGTCCTTCACCTCCTGTGGGGTCTTAGGTACAATGCGTAGCCCCAAATCTACTATGCATTGTTGTAGCTGCTGGATGGCTTCTACAAGATGGTTCACCTACTGTGGAACTTGGTCTTCTTTCTTGAGTTCTAAAACTGTCACAAAGTGAAGTGCTCTATTGACCACATCTTTTAATTCGATTTGCTCTGTGAGAAACTGTTCCTTTTCTTGCTGTAGTTGTGCTTTTTCTTCGTCAATCTTCGCTTGGAGAGCAATATTTTCCCATTTTTCAAAAATGATTTTCTCTACAAGTACTCCCTATGCTTGCATCAAAGCCTAGGTGTCTTGTGTTGTTTCTTCCTGTGCTCATTGAAGGCGAGCTTCGACTGTATCAGATAAGTAGTGGAGTTGAGCTCATTCATATCCTGGTTCTGGTGTTCCCAATGGTAGAGGCTCAGTGGAAACTGTGCGGATGGACTGTAGTGACTGCTGCACCCCTTGGAGCTCAAACTCAATTCGATTGTACATATCCTCCTTCTTAGCTTCTTACTTCTCTACTATCTCCAGTGAAGCATCATTTAGGGCTGCTACGATGAAATCAAAATCATGAGGAGTGAGTGTAGTCTGCATCTTAGTCACGATGGGTTTTGATTTCTTTCGGGAAGAAGGCTTCGGGGGGGAAACCTTCCTTTTCTTTGAGGGGTCCTCGTCTCTAGGCAGTGTTACTTCACCTTTATTTTGTTCAGCTTCTGTGCCATCTATCTCTTCACCATCACCCCCTTGCTCTAGTGATATGGAAGCAATCTTCACTGAGGCACAACTTAAATCTTGTACTTCTTCAGTGTTCTTTGTTTTTCTAGGTACGAGTGTATCCTACGTAGTTTATGGGCTGTCAATGTTAGATATCTTCATAGGGTCTACTAGAATAATCAGGTCAGTATACCATTCCTTAGTAATCTCCTCTAATTCCTCCTCTGCCAGCTTATAGTAGGATTGAAGCTATTTCTTATGTTCATTGGCTCGCGCTGTGATATAAATGAAATGTCGATCAACACAAAACTTCATCAAAGGCCTAAATTGATGTAAATTGTTCGGAGTCATGCGAGGTTCGGACTGTATGGATATGTTAGCTAATTGTAGTATGTATGGAATATGACATTTGACTGCCATTGCTTATTCATGTCACTTGAATACCACAGTGTACTGAACTTCGCGGCCAGTGGTTCAAATGGCTCGATGTCCAGGAAGGTCACACCTTCCGGCTTCTCCCAGGCGATGAATGCAATAAGGATCAAAATCCAACTAAAATCGAATTCATAACCTTGATCTTGTAGTTCTCTATAGTCAAGTTCCAACTGGTTCACCAGGTACTTCACCCAATTCATTTGTAGGCCCTCTACGCACTTCCCCGCGAGGTCAACTACAAAGCGGGTGACTTGGGTAGGTTAGTTCTTTCTCACTAACTTCCCTACAATCAACTGACAGGCAAGGTGCACTATGCCACTCTGGATAGAAGCTACCTTGTAGCCTCTCATTCCCTTCTCGACATATCCATAGGTGTCCTTGATCCTTTGTGAAAGAGTGCGATCCATGGATTTTCCTGGATAGAAATATTGTGGGTCGGGTCCTTGCATACTCAAGCTCATGATCCGACTGATCAACGTCGGTTCAACTGTTATACAATGATTTAGCCACAAATAACCATGATGGTAATAAGACAACAATAGCTTGATACATGCATTCACCTCTTGGTGTCTTCCGAAGTGGGGAATTTTCATGACGTTGAGCAGGGTGGACTGCGTGAGGTTATGAGTCCATGCTTGAGGGATCATCTTTGAATTTTTCCCTTTCTTTCTGGTCAGATAATTATGGGGGGCGAGCATGTTATAGATGTTTTGGTCTCCGAGGTTGAAGTTGCTAAAATTCAATGCTGCAATCTTATCTTGGTCTGCTCGAACTGCGCATATCCCCTTCGGGAGGTACACAATGACCAAGGCATACTCAAATTCTTTGGGCACACTGTTTTGATTTATTGCCTCACTCAGAGGTGGTATATAGGTGGGTAATATGCTCGGGATAAATTTAGCATTTGTGAGATCATCCATGTGCTTGGTTCACTTTTCACCTAATGGTTGGGATGGTCTGGCTCCACGAGGAGTGGACGAAGAGCCTGGCAGTCCTCTTGTCGATGATGATTGTATTCTTGTAGACATCGACATGAATCTTTCCGTCATCAGGTTGAGGTGTACTTCATGCTCAGGATTAATTCTACCGGGTTCAAGATTAACTTATACACTGCAATGAAAAAGATGACAAGAGTGCGATGATCACTGTGCAAAAGTCACTTAGTCCGTGGGCTCAAACTCTTGGTTAGTAAAAGTGTTCTCGGTGCATGGCGTGACAGGAAAAAAAGGTAACTCGACAATGGATCTCTTGCAATGGGTATGAAGCAAGATATAAATGCTTTTCTACCCATTCAAAGCGTCATTCGAACGGATATATCGTTCCCAACGGCTATATTGCTTCTCCATGGCGAAGTGCTATGTGTTGTTGTTCTGATATCCCGACGAAGCTTCCATTTTGCAAATTTTCCTTCTGCGAAGTTCCTTCTGGCTCTTTCTGCAACTTAGCTCTCTTCTTACTTAGTTTTCTAGCCTTTTTTCCAGTGAGCTTCATCTTAGTATTCCTTTTCCCATTTTGATTCTTATCTTCTTTTGACATAGTTACTTCACGCTGTTGAGATTCTTTCCTAATATTCAAGGGTAATACTTATTCTTTATCTGGGGTAGGTACTTCAGTCTTCTGTGGGTCCTCTAATGTTCTTTTAGATTTGACATTCGGGTTTCTGGTGTTAAATATCTTCGATTTGTTCTCTTGTTCTTCAATCAAGTGTGTGATCCTTCTAGTCATGAGATATTTTAGCTCTTGTTTCTTCTACTCCAAAACTTCTTCTTCTTCCTTTCGTCTAGCTTGAAATCTATCAATCCAAGGTTTTCCCAGTAACATGGTAAATGGGGTGTTGTTCTCAGTAAATTTAATAATCTCACAATCTTCTTCTGTTGAAGTTCCATTGGCATTCATATGTATCTGAGCGAGTCTCCCACATAGGTTTACCAGTTTTCCTTTGAATAACCCTATTCCTCCTAATGAAGGAATCATAGCAGGCCTCCCTATAGCTTCCCAAGTTCTCTCTGTCATGATATTAACCTGTGTTTCCTCATCTAGAACATAATTAATGTTGAAGTCTCCTATTCTTGCTTCAATGCATTCTTTTTCTTTAAATATCTTTGATAATCTGACATGTCGGTGGTCATGCAGGGTTTCTTTCATTTGTAGAAATACTCTCTCTGATTCTTTCTGAGGTTTTGCTATTTCTAGATCTGCCTTAGGGTTTCCTTGATTCAGATTCATTCTTTCAACCTTAGCAATAATTCTAGGGAAATCCAACACCTCATGATCCATAACTTTACAACAAATACAACTAGGTATTCTCCCGGGGAATTCCTTAGAAAGATGTCCTGGTCTTCTGCAACTGTAACAGAGGGTTAATCCTCTGTTTCTTTTAAATAATCCCCAGCCTTTCCTGTACTGTGTGCTAGGATCATGGTAGCTAACTTGCAAAAAAATCTTTCTAGGGTCCTGCATCCATTTGTTAGTCCAAGCATTCTTTCTATGCATAGGTATAACATATCTTTCACTATTCTTATTAGATCTACTCATATCAAATATTCTTTCATCTATTAGTTCCCTAGTTTTCAATCTAGGACAAAATCTATCAAACATACCTAGATCCATACTTTAGAAACACAAATTTCCACTTATCTTACTTTTTCAGAGCACAAAGCTTCCAGATATAGAAATTTTCACTATTCTTACCTTTATCAAAGCATAGAGCTTGCAAATATTACTTCTTTTCTTCAGATATGACCTCTTTTCTCAGCACAATGATTCACAAGTCAAGTATAATGTTGTGCAATAGGGAAACAGATCTATGCACAGAAATTAAAAACTTCAGATCGAATCTTTGCACAAAGTTTCTTCTTTCTCAGTTCCTAATAATCACAATTTCAGGTCTGATACTGCGCACTTCAGCAATAGATCTACACTCAGAGCTTCTCTTTTCTTTACTTCAATTCCCAACAATCACAGTTTCAGGTCCTGGCAATGTAACCATTTGTTGGCATAGGGGTAGACCCAGGGTTCAACGCTACAACAACTCACCAACAAAACCCTAACTACCGACCCTTTCAGCAACACCTGCAAAACAGATGAAGTCTCACCCAAGGTAGAGGCAGGGGTGGTTGTAGGACTCAGATGTATGCAACCTTAGATGGGACATAGATATGTGATTATAATACTTAATAGAGAACTTATCTCCGCTAGTTGCTCAATATGCAACCAATATCCACTTCGCTGATAAAACAAAGCATCACAACATTCACACTGATCTAGTGTATTTAAGCACTTAGCATAAGTAAATGGATTAGATCTAGTAGCTCAAGAACTAAGCACATTGATATAGGTCAGATCTAGCATTCTTACACATCATTATCACAAAGCATAAGAAAATTTGGCTATCTCTATCAAAGCACTTAGAAAGAGAAGACATAAACACATCAAGACAAAGCACAAAGAAGAACAACAAAGTGTTTATGTGGTTCATCCCCACCCTGGGGCTATGTCCACCAACCCTTCTTCATTATTATCTTCTTCAATGGGTTACATTCACAGATCCGTAAAACCATACTCCGCATAGGACAGAATATATGGGCAGATCGCTAGATCCTTCTTCCTTGCGTTACAACACAAAGCACTTCACAGTCTATTACAACCTCTTGCACCTAGCTCTGCAAGTCTCTCACAATTTTCATAAGGCATTTACAAACCATACTTGCACTTAGCATCACATCACATAGATGCATTCTCTATCTTTATCTATCTCTCCTTACATTGCCTAGATATCTATTTATACATTACAAAATTGGGCCTAAGGATGGGTAAACCCATGGGTCGACATCCCATGCCCGTTACATAATCTCAAAAACCCAAAATGGAGTCAAGATCCCATGATCTCTGCTTCATCTTGCACTTCATCTTCGAAAAGTTGTCGAAGTCCCAAAATAGGTCAACTTGACCAAGGATCTCCCAAAACTTGGTCAAGGGCCAACAGTTTACAGTAGGCACAACAACGTTGTACAACACAGCTGAGAAAGAGTTTCTACATGGACCTTGAGGAAGGTACATTCGATCACTGTATACTTCTATTAAGATAGTTATATATAACAAAGGTGTACTCACAATGGAATCAAACAACTAAACTTCCCTGCGTGCATGGGGGAAGGGGGGAATCACTAACAGAAAGAGGAGAAATGGAAGGAGGAAAGGATAAGGGAAAGAAGGAGGAACCCTTGGGCCCAATCATGATGAACGATGACCAAATCAAGAATATCATGGGGACAACTGGAAAGACGTGTAGCGGAGTACCCTACCAATACAAGGTGAATATCAAGAAGAGAGTCGTAGCCGCGAGGCAAGGCTTGGCAAGTGATGAGGAAGAGGTAGAGGATCTTTGGGCTATGGAGTATATTGAGGAAATATTATGCACAACATATGAGAGGAATACAAGAGGTCCATGAATGGGAAGAGAAGGAAACAATCCTATCCATATTAATGTCAGTATGGAACCCATAAACCCATGTGCAACTAATACACCAAAGAGAACACCATCGTTTAGATAAGTGAAGCTCAGAAGCAGTCAGAAAATAAGAGGTACATATACACAAGGAACAACAACTGAAGGAGCTAGTTCAGGCAGCACTAGTCAATTATCTACACAGTGTGAAGGTAGTAGTTCGACATTTAGAATGGAAGGACATGATCCCACCATTAGGCTATCAGAATTTAAAGGAGAAGCGTCGGAGGATCCGGAAAAATATTTTTTCATCTGTGAGAAGATTTGGGAAGAAAAACAGATCATAGATGAAGACACTAAACAGGAAAAACTAGCGATTAGACTAAGGGATTGTGCATTGAATTGGTATATGAGTTTAGCTACAAACAATCCACCGGGGATAACCAGAAAAATTGCAAACATCAAGAAACTGCCAATAAACGAGTTCCAGAAGTCGAGTCCATAGGATCAATACATGAACGAGATGATCGAGATAAGACAAAAACTAGGAGAGCCTGTATGGGATATTTATTCGAGATTCAAAGGACTAAAAGGAAAGTTAAAATATCCCATGACCGATATGCAGCATCAACACCTGTTTGTCAAGTCACTGCTCCCACACTTATATTACACATTGCAACAAAAAATTTTCCAGATGCAGGTAGAGGCTTTGCAGGCAGCCCTGCAACTGGAAGAAAACCAGTATCAACAAATGGACCCAACTATCGAAGAACTGAAGTAGGATCTGAAGAAATTAATGTTTTAGCTAAACCAAAATAAGAGTAAGGACAATCGAGAAGTTATTTGGTGTACCACATGTAGGAAAGAAGGACACCAAAAGAACAAATGTCCAACATGGACACAATATATGGTAGCATGAATGCCAAATCCATTACCAATAGGAGGATTATGGTGTGAAATCTGCAAAAAACCAGGTCATAATCCATATCAGTGCATGATGATGCAGAAATACCAAACAGTCCCAAAGAGTTCATATTGCACCTTTTGCAAGGCAGTAGGCCACGTAGACAAATATTGTAGAACTATGGAGTTTATGCAATAAAGGACATCAGATGCATATAGAGTGCAGGCATAAATGATGACTAGGCAAGCCACACCACAGTTTAATCAAGTTTCAGTTCCATACAACATTGCGCAACAATAGTATAATACTGCGCAAGAACCATATAATAACATGCAACCACAATACAATAGAACACAACCTCAATACAATACCACGTAGTATAATCATATGCCTCAGTATAATGCGTCGAGAGGATATCAAGCAAGATAAAGAGGTGGAGGAAGAGCCAGAGGGGATTTCAGATGAAGCAGAGGACCTGTGGTATGTCACAATTGTCAACAACTAGGACATTATGCAAGAGAATGTCTGCTTCCACTAGCAACTTGTATGTATTGTCACGCATCAGATCACAACACAGAAGAATGTCCAACATTATTAGTAAACATCTAGGAAAAGAGGAACCAGAACTACGAGAATGTTCAGTGGATTTCAGATGAAGCAAGGGATGAAGGATGAAACATCAACATAGTTACCCATGAAGGAGCGAAAGCAGGAAACGACATAGTCCGACAAGAGCCAGCACAAAATCAATGGGTGAGAAGGAACGCCGAACCAAGCAAACAGTTCGATGCACAGAATGAGAAGACAATATTTAAGGAAGCCAGACAAGAATTTCAGAAGGAAGACATGGCGTCGACTTCAACTGTACAAGAAAGCAATAAAGAACCAGAGTACGAGATGCCTCCATTACTATATCATACCAACGAAATGCAACCCATGGACAAGTAAGTACAATCAAATTCTTTATGCAATCATGTGTAAAAGTATTGAATCATCGATCATCTCTGAAAATATTGCAAAACATACTAGAAAAATGTAGCATCGAGACAGAAGGAAAACTAGAAGAAAAAACATTCAATCACGTACATACAAGGATAATAATGAGTAGGGATTTCAGACTGAATGCCAACATCAAAGATTTCAATATGGGAGATATCATACTGGATCTAGGATCTAAAATTAATGTATTACCAAAGAAGACATGGAAATGCATGGGAGATTGATCTGAAAATAGAAGGCTGACTTGTTATGCTATGCAAGCACCTGCTACTTCATTAAAATAAACTTTACAGGACCTTGCTTCATGTGTTAAAAATATGCAAAATAAACTTATGTATTAAGTTCATGTATCTTCTTGTAAATTCTTATGTGTGAGGATATGTTCTTTTAGATAGTTAAATATGTGCTTGAAATGAAAACACAACATCACAACTTGCAGCAAATAAACCATCAAACGCACAACAATCACAACATGATAAAGGAGTTCACCCCCCTCCGAGTTACATCTCCTTGAGCCTCCATCAATGGACTTGGCTCTCTGGGATTAATTAGTCAAAAGTTCTTTTACAAGCTGCTGCTCAACTCCAATGGAAAAACAGACTGTACCATTGAGATC
>JZKD02S1687407.1:1136431-1165158 GCA_000966675.3 Picea glauca
AATGTGTTCAGAGCATATCAATTAGCCAAAAATTATTATTCAATCACAGAAAACAAACATAGGCTCACCAAACCATGTCCTCGATCAATGAGGGCTTCAAGCTCCCTGGAGCTTGATGAAACTTCAATGGTGAAAAACTTGCAGAAGAAATCTTCAAATGGCCTTGAAAACAACACCAATGGATCCAGCATGTCCAAAAACCCCTATCTGGGCTTTTATGGCACTTCAATCGGCCAAAAGATGAAGAAGTTAGGCCTCCTCCATTTTCCTTCTTCAAGCTTTCTGAAACTGGTTCTACAGAACGCACCTCTGTGTGCATGAACCAAGAACATGCTCCAAAATGCACGTTAAAACATGGCACCGAGCGGTTCTGAAAAATGGTGCAAACCGTCGAACCGTTAACGGAACTAATACCCCCAATCGTCAAGCCGTGGGGCATATGAGCCCATAGGACCACGCGCTTTTAAAAATGGGCTCCGTCCCATATCAAATGATAGAATGACACTTGGCGGGAGTTATTGGTTACATAACTGTTGAAACCAAATTTAAACCGCGCGCAAACAGTCACAACCACATAACCGCGCGCACATTTTTATACCACCAAAACTATGGGTTATATGTATTGGCAATAGAACCAGGGTTTTGCTTACGTTATAAAATTCCCACACAAAGCATACAATATGACTACAGACCATAGTTTAAACCACTCGTGCATTTCACATAAAGTAATGGTTACATATTGCGGTCATATGATAATATGCCGAGGGATGGGGCTAAGCCCCGACCCTATCCCCCCGCGGCTACATTTATTTTTGAATTTAAATACATTCGAATTGGTATACAAAACAAGAACCAAAACAATGGCGCGTTGGCAATGGGAGCTTTACAAAGACTTTGTCAAAGGAGGAGGTCACCGATTTGAACCCGGTCGACTCCAAAAACTTTTAATCAAACCAAAACCCAATAGCCAATAAACGAGGGACACGTGGCGCCCATGGATTGGGCCACGTGTCCTCACACTATTCGCCAACTATAGGACACGTGTCAGATCTTGATTCGGTAATGATCAATCAATGAAAACGTGCCACATCATCCACCTGCCATGTCATCATATGGATGGTACGGTCCTGCCACGTCACCATACAGACTGTACGGACAGGTACAGTTAGCATCCAAAATTTTCCCTGTTTGGCTCAGCGAACAGATCGCGATATCTTCTCCATATGGACTCCATTTGAGAAAGTAAATATACCGACAGAATCAGGAAGACAAGACAGACGCAATGGAATAGGTTTCGTTAGATTCTGAGCACTTTGAAATTTGAGCAAAATTTTGCCCCCTGGTCCAGATTTTGATCACACCTTCCCACTGAAAGGCTTTTGGACCCACAAAAGCTTATCTGTCTTCTTTCAAGTTATATCAAAATATTTTTGACAATCACCTGAATACGTTGACATGCCCTGCACTGCAACTGGCTATGTCCTTCAACCACTGTTCTCTGGCTGCTGCTGACCCACTGCTCTCTCTGTGCTTGGAAGACTACCAACCTTCCCACTGAGAATCAAGTCCCTCTTTCGAACTCTTTGGCGAAAACAAAATCATCTCTCCAATGGCTGCAAAAACTTCCTGTGACATCTTGTCACAGGCCAATAAAACCATCAATCTTGAAAAAAAATCATACAAGATTGAAAAATGATGTCAACAAAATTTTTGTTCTTCAAACAAACTGTCACATCTCGTACTTTATCAAAGCACATGGTGTTTTCCTGCATCTCGGTGTACTCAAAATCAACTTTCAAGTCAATAAACACCATCGACTAAACACAAGTCGAACAACACGATCGACACAACATAGTCATCAGAAAATCATCAACACCAGTCGAGACTCATTTGAAACATCATATCAACCTTCCCATAAATGCACACATAACGCTGAAAAGTGCATTTACAATCAGAAAAATGCAAGCGTTACTTGCGTAAGAAATCCAACCATTTCTTACCAAGCCAACTCAACGGTGACTTTTGTTGCTGAACATCGTCCTCTTGTGAATCATCTTGACTCACATCCATGATGGAATCTCCACTTCCATTCTTGCCAAACTCCTGATCCAACTGCTTCTTGTGATGTGGATGAGTAGTTGGATGCAACGTCCAACATTGGTTAATGAGATGACCCCGCTTCTTACAATGAGTGCAAACCTTTTGCATCATCCTTTCACGCTGTCTTTGCTTAGAAAGTTTCCTGAAGTTGGCCAATCTTTTCCAACACTTTGAAACATGATGGTTATACAAACCACAATATGTACAAGGATTCTTTCTTCCAAATTTATCATGCTTAACATAATCAAATGCAACTGAATGATAAGCAGAATTATACCTGGAGCATTCACCTTTATCGCCTCTGTGAGGAGGTGAAGCTGAAGAGTTACAGGCTCTCCTTTGAAGATCATCAACAGTGTTCTTGTCCTCATCACTGTCACAACTCTCACATTTACATTCATCCTGAACACAAGCCTTGCATGTTGAAGGGATCAAACTTTCAATAAAAGTTCTTGAACTTTCACCTTTAAAGCCTTCATGCAGAGGTGAACTTGAAACAAAGTTTATGCTTGGAACTTTTTCCCTTGTCTCCTCGACTTTGGAATATGCTCCATCTTTCCGTTCATATCGAAGACCACAATACTTTGGTCTTTCTTCAACAACAATAGGCTCAACAATGCCTTGTGCATGCTTGCCCAAACCTTTACCTTCATAGCCCATTTTAAACAACAACTTGGACCCTATTCCTCTTGTGTGACTCTCAAAACCACCAAAACATTCATCTTTAGAGGAATTAACACTGCATACCTTATGTTCATGCATGTACTTGGTAAGGGTTTCCTTTGCCTCATGGAGTTGAATCTCCATCTCATGCAACCTTTGCAAAAACTGGTCTTTCTCCTGCTTTATGGCCATCAACTACTCTTGAAGGGCAATGTTATTATCATACATCTCTTTCATCAAATCTCTCATAAGCCTAATTTCTTCTTTAGAAAATGGAAATGTATGAGAACTATCAATACTTGAAGCTTCTGCCATCCTTGCAAACTTCAACACAAAACTTTGCACACACCAACAGCTAAATCTCAAGCTATCAATTGCAAACACATGAGCAAAACAAACTTGTGCTCTAATACCACCTGATTTGAAAATAGAAGTCTGACTTGTTATGCTATGCAAGCACCTGCTACTTCATTAAAATAAACTTTACAGGACCTTGCTTCATGTGTTAAAAATATGCAAAATAAACTTATGTGTTAAGTTCATGTATCTTCTTGTAAATGCTTATGTGTGAGGATATGTTCTTTTAGATAGTTAAATATGTGCATGAAATGAAAACACAGCATCACAACTTGAAGCAAATAAACCATCAAACACACAACAATCAAAACATGATAAAGGAGTTCACCCCCCTCTGGGCTACATCTCCTTGAGCCTCCATCAATGGACTTGGCTCTCTGGGATTAATTAGTCAAAAGTTCTTTTACAAGATGCTGCTCAACTCCAATGGAAAAATAGACTGTACCATTGAGATCAGAACATATAAAAACCACAAAAATGACTAATACAACTCTGAAAACGGATCATGGCTCATCCGAGCATGACCTCTTCTACATGTGGCCATAAGATTCCTTGAGCTTCTCTTTGGAAAAAACACCTGTAAAAGTCCTCAAAAGCCTCTAAAACCTGTCCCAATGTGTTCAGAGCATATCAGTTAGCCAAAAATGATTATTCAATCACAGAAAACAAACATAGGCTCACCAAACCATGTCCTCGATCAATGAGTGCTACAAGCTCCCTGGAGCTTGATGAAACTTCAATGGTGAAAAAATTGTAGAAGAAGTCTTCAAATGGCCTTGAAAATAGCACCAATGGATCCAACACGTCCAAAAACCCCTGTCTGGGCTTTTACGGCACCTCAATCGGCCAAAAGATGAAGAAGTTAGGCCTCCTCCATTTTCCTCCTTCAAGCTTTCTGAAACTGGTTCTACAGAACGCACCTCTGTGTGCATGAACCAAGAACATGCTCCAAAATGCACGTTAAAACCTGGCACCGAGCGGTTCCAAAAAATGGTGCAAACCATCGAACCGTTAACAGAACTAATACCCCCAACCGTCAAGCCGTGGGGCATATGAGCCCATAGGACCACGCACTTTTAAAAATGGGCTCCGTCCCATATCAAATGATAGAATGACACTTGGCGGGAGTTATTGGTTACATAACTGTTGAAACCAAATTTAAACCGTGCGCAAACGGTTGCAACCACATAACCGCGCGCACATTTTTATACCACAAAAACTATGGGTTATATGTATTGGCAATAGAACCGGGGTTTTGCTTACGTTATAAAATTCCCGCGCAAAGCATACAATATGACTATGGACCATAGTTTAAACCGCCCGTGCATTTCACATAAGGTAATGGTTACATATTGTGGTCATATGATAATATGCCGAGGGCTAGGGCTAAGCCCCGGCCCTATCCCCCCACGGCTACATTTATTTTTGAATTTAAATACATTCGAATTGGTATACAAAACAAGAACCAAAACAATGGCGCGTTGGCAACGGGAGCTTTACAAAGACTTTGTCAAAGGCGGAGGTCACCGGTTCGAACCCGGTCGACTCCAAAAACTTTTAATCAAACCAAAACTCAATAGCCAATAAACGAGGGACACGTGGTGCCCATGGATTGGGCCACGTGTCCTCGCACTATTCACCAACTATAGGGCACGTGTCAGATATTGATTCGGTAATCATCAATCAATGAAAACATGCCACATCATCCACCTTCCATGTCATCGTATGGATGGTACAGTCCTGCCACATCACCGTATGGACTATACGGACAGGTACAGTCAGCATCCAAAATTTTCCTTGTTTGGCTCAACGAACAGATCGCGATATCTTCTCTATACAGACTCCGTTTGAGAAAGTAAATATACCACCAGAATCAGGAAGACGAGACGGACGCAATGGCATAGGTTTTGTTGGATTTAGAGCACTTTGAAATTTGAGCAAAATTTTGCCCCCTGGTCCAGATTTTGATCACACCTTCCCACTGAAAGGCTTTTGGACCCACAAAAGCTTATCTGTCTTCTTTCAAGTTATATCAAAATCTTTTTGACAATCACCTGAATACGTTGACATGCCCTGCACTGCAATTGGCTATGTCCTTCAACCACTGTTCTCTGGCTGCTACTGACCCACTGCTCTCTCTGTGCTTGGAAGACTACCAACCTTCCCACTGAGAATCAAGTCCCTCTTTCGAACTCTTTGGCGTCAACAAAATCATCTCTCCAATGGCTGCAAAAACTTCCTGTGACATCTTTTCATAAGCCAATAAAACCATCAATCTTGAAAACAAATCACACAAGATTGAAAAATGATGTCAACAAAATCTTTTGTTCTTCAAACAAACTGTCACATCTCGTACTTTATCAAAGCACATGGAGTTTTCCTGCATCTCGGTGTACTCAAAATCAACTTTTAAGTCAATAAACACCATCGACTAAACACAAGTCGAACAACACGATCGACACAACATAGTCGTCAGAAAATCATCAACACCAGTCGAGACTCATTTGAAACATCATATCAACCTTCCCATAAATGCACACATAACGCTGAAAAGTGCATTTACAATAAGAAAAATGCAAGGGTTACCTGTGTAAGAAATCCAACCATTTCTTACCAAGCCAACTCAACGGTGACTTTTGCTGCTAAACATCGTCCTCTTGTGAATCATCTTGACTCACATCGATGATGGAATCTCCACTTCCATTCTTGCCAAACTCCTTATCCAACTGCTTCTTGTGTTGTGGATGAGTAGTTGGATGCAACGTCCAACATTGGTTAATGAGATGACCCCGCTTCTGACAATGAGTGCAAACCTTTTTCATCCTCCTTTCACGTTGTCTTTGCTTAGAAAGTTTTCCTTAAATTGGCCAATCTTTTCCAACACTTTGAAACATGATGGTTATACAGACCACAATATGTACAAGGATTCTTTCTTCCAAATTTATCATGCTTAACATAATCAAATGCAACTGAATGATAAGCAGAAATATACCTGGAGCATTCACCTTTATCGCCTCTGTGAGGAGGTGAAGATGAAGAGTTACAGGCTCTCCTTTGAAGATCATCAACAGTGTTCTTGTCGTCATCACTGTCACAACTCTCACATTTGCATTCATCCTGAACACAAGCCTTGCATGCTGAAGGGATCGAACTTTCAATAAAAGTTCTTGAACTTTCACCTTTAAAGCCTTCCTGCAGAGGTGAACTTGAAACAAAGTATATGCTTGGAACTTTTTCCCTTGTCTCCTCGACTTTGGAATATGCTCCATCTTGCCATTCATATCCAAGACCACAATACTTTGGTCTTTCTTCAACAACAATAGGCTCAACAATGCCTTGTGCATGCTTGCCCAAACCTTTACCTTTATAGCCCATTTTAAACAACAACTTGGACCCTATTCCTCTTTTGTGACTCTCAAAACCACCAAAACATTCATCTTTAGAGGAATTAACACTGCATACCTTATGTTCATGCATGTACTTGGTAAGGGTTTCCTTTGCCTCATGGAGTTGAATCTCCATCTCATGCAACCTTTGCAAAAACTGGTCTTTCTCCTGCTTTATGGCCATCAACTACTCTTGAAGGGCAATGTTATTATCATACATCTCTTTCATCAAATCTCTCATAAGCCTAATTTCTTCTTTAGAAAATGGAAATGTATGAGAACTATCAATACTTGAAGCTTCTGCCATCCTTGCAAACTTCAACACAAAACTTTGCACACACCAACAGCTAAATATCAAGCTATCAATTGCAAACACATGAGCAAAACAAACTTGTGCTCTGATACCACCTGATCTGAAAATAGAAGTCTGACTTGTTATGCTAAGCAAGCACCTGCTACTTCATTAAAATAAACTTTACATGACCTTGCTTCATGTGTTAAAAATATGCAAAATAAACTTATGTGTTAAGTTCATGTATCTTCTTGTAAATGCTTATGTGTGAGGATATGTTCTTTTAGATAGTTAAATATGTTCTTGAAATGAAAACACAACATCACAACTTGCAACAAATAAACCATCAAACGCACAACAATCACAACATGATAAAGGAGTTCACCCCCCTCCGGGCTACATCTCCTTGAGCCTCCATCAATGGACTTGGGTCTCTGGGATTAATTAGTCAAAAGTTCTTTTACAAGATACTGCTCAACTCCAATGGAAAAATAGACTGTACCATTGAGATCTGAACAGATAAAACCCCCAAAAATGACTAATACAACTCTGAAAATGGATCATGGCTCATCCGGGCATGACCTCTTCTACATGTGGCCATAAGCTTCCCTGAGCTTCTGTTTGGAAAAAACACTTGTAAAAGTCCTCAAAATCCTCTGAAACCTGTCCCAATGTGTTCAGATCATATCAATTAGCCAAAAATGATTATTCAATCACAGAAAACAAACATAGGCTCACCAAACCATGTCTTCGCTCAATGAGGGCTTCAAGCTCCCTGGAGCTTGATGAAACTTCAATGGTGAAAAAATTGCAGAAGAAGTCTTCAAATGGCCTTGAAAATAGCACCAATGGATCCAGCACGTCCAAAAACCCCTATCTGGGCTTTTACGGCACCTCAATCGGCCAAAAGATGAAGAAGTTAGGCCTCCTCCATTTTCCTCCTTCAAGCTTTCTGAAACTGGTTCTACAGAACGCACCTCTGTGTGCATGAACCAAGAACACGCTCCAAAATGCGCGTTAAAACCTGGCACCGAGCGGTTCTGAAAAATGGTGCAAACCGTCGAACCATTAACGGAACTAATACCCCCAACCGTCAAGCCGTGGGGCATATGAGCCCATAGGACCATGCGCTTTTAAAAATGGGCTCCGTCCCATATCAAATGATAGAATGACACTTGGCGGGAGTTATTGGTTACATAACTGTTGAAACCAAATTTAAACCGCACGCAAACGGTCGCAACCACATAATCGTGCGCACATTTTTATACCACAAAAACTATGGGTTATATGTATTGGCAATAGAACCGGGGTTTTGCTTACGTTATAAAATTCCCGCGCAAAGCATACAATATGACTGCGGACCATAGTTTAAACCGCCCGTGAATTTCACATAAGGTAATGGTTACATATTGCGGTCATATGATAATATGCCGAGGGCTGGGGCTAAGCCCCGACCCTATCCCCCCGCGGCTACATTTATTTTTGAATTTAAATACATTCGAATTGGTATACAAAACAAGAACCAAAACAATGGCGCGTTGGCAACGGGAGCTTTACAAAGACTTTGTCAAAGGCGGAGGTCACCGGTTCGAACCCGGTCGACTCCAAAAGCTTTTAATCAAACCAAAACCCAATAGCCAATAAACGAGGGACACGTGGCACCCATGGATTGGGCCACGTGTCCTCACACTATTCGCCAACTATAGGACACGTGTCAGATCTTGATTCGTTAATCATCAATCAATGAAAACGCACCACGTCATCCACCTGCCATGTCATCGTATGGATGGTACAGTCCTGCCATGTCACCGTACGAACTGAACGGACAGGTACAGTTAGCATCCAAAATTTTCCCTATTTGGCTTAGCGAATAGATCGTGATATCTTCTCCATACGGACTCCGTTTGAGAAAGTAAATATACCACCGGAATCAGGAAGACGAGACGGACGCAATGGCACATGTTTTGTTGGATTCCGAGCACTCTGAAATTTGAGCAAAATTTTGCCCCCTGGTCCAGATTTTGATCACACCTTCCCACTGAAAGGATTTTGGACCCACAAAAGCTTATCTGTCTTCTTTCAAGTTATATCAAAATCCTTTTGACAATCACCTGAATACGTTGACATGCCCTGCACTACAACTGGCTATGTCCTTCAACCACTGTTCTCTGGCTGCTACTGACCCACTGCTCTCTCTGTGCTTGGAAGACTACCAACCTTCCCACTGAGAATCAAGTCCCTCTTTCAAACTCTTTGGCGTCAACAAAATCAGCTCTCCAATGGCTGCAAAAACTTCCTTTGACATCTTGTCACAAGCCAATAAAACCATCAATCTTGAAAACAAATCATACAAGATTGAAAAATGATGTCAACAAAATCTTTTGTTCTTCAAACAAACTGTTGCATCTCGTACTTTATCAAAGCACATGGCATTTTCCTGCATCTCAGTGTACTCAAAATCAACTTTCAAGTCAATAAACACCATCGACTAAACACAAGTCGAACAACACGATTGACACAACATAGTCGTTAGAAAATCATCAACACCAGTCGAGACTCATTTGAAACATCATATCAACCTTCCCATAAATGCATACATAACGCTGAAAAGTGCATTTACAATCAGAAAAATGCAAGCGTTACTTGCGTAAGAAATCCAACCATTTCTTACCAAGCCAACTCAATGGTGACTTTTGTTGCTGAACATCGTCCTCTTGTGAATCATCTTGACTCACATCGATGATGGAATCTCCACTTCCATTCTTGCCAAACTCCTTATCCAACTGCTTCTTGTGCTGTGGATGAGTAGTTGGATGCAACGTCCAGCATTGGTTAATGAGATGACCCCGCTTCTGACAATGAGTGCAAACCTTTTGCATCCTCCTTTCACGCTGTCTTTGCTTAGAAAGTTTCCTGAAATTGGCCAATCTTTTCCAACACTTTGAAACATGATGGTTATACAAACCACAATGTGTACAAGGATTCTTTCTTCCAAATTTATCATGCTTAACATAATCAAATGCAACTGAATGATAAGCAGAATTATACCTGGAGCATTCACCTTTATCGCCTCTATGAGGAGGTGAAGCTGAAGAGTTATAGGCTCTCCTTTGAAGATCATCAACAGTGTTCTTGTCCTCATCACTATCACAACTCTCACATTTTCATTCATCCTGAACACAAGCCTTGGATGCTGAAGGGATCGAACTTTCAATAAAAGTTCTTGAACTTTCACCTTTAAAGCCTTCCTGCAGAGGTGAACTTGAAACAAATTTTATGCTTCGAACTTTTTCCCTTGTCTCCTCGACTTTGGAATATGCTCCATCTTTCCGTTCATATTCACCTGTTCAATTGAAATTGGCAAACCAACACAAAGTCCTACCAATTGGTAGATTGAAAGGTGTGATAGTAGACCTAGATGGAGTGCACACTAAAGCATATTTTGAAGTCATTGAAATAGTGGAAAACACAACACCTTACCCAACATTGCTTGGTTTGGATTGGGCATTTGACAACCATGCCATAATCAACTTGAAGACCAGGAAAATGACATTTGATTCATGAGAATATAGGGTCATCACACCATTATATCCATAGAAAGGGGAGAGGTTTATAGAACCTACTTGCCTAGACTTAGAGGAAATCAACCAGTTGTACAGAACAACTGCGCACAATGAGGATAATGTGAACCCAACTGCAGATGGGATACTCAGTTGACGAAGCATTACTTCATGTGAAACATACTCAGATACTAGTTTAGAGAATTGGAAACAAAGGCTACACGAAGTGTCCTTGAGAATATGTGCAAGAATAGACTACACAGTAAGATGGGTAGGCATGGAAATAAGGGAACCGCCCAGTTTCTATGGAATAAACGATTTGGAAACATTCTTGGCACAGTATGAAGACAAAGTCTTAGAGAATCATAGACTGTTATCAATTGATATAGCACTCAAGGCCACACTTGTAAGATGGTGGGGCGCACACAAAGAGACAATCACATATTGGTACCAATGTAAGTGGTTACTGCACATAAGGTTCTTCATAGAACATAAAAACAACAAGAAATAGAGGTACGATGGACAGGGGGCACCAACAAAACACTTGGATAAGTGTAGAACGTTATGGAAAATGACACCCCCAGAGGAATGGCCTCATCAATTTATACACACTCTAGAGGGCATACCAACGAACTGGTATATAGACCAGGAACTACGCAAAGGAACTACGACCTAGACAACATTGCAATAGAATTTTATAGTCACATTTTCATTTGAACATGAAAACCCCAACATAGATGCATCTCTCAAAAAAATAAGAGGAGTGATAGTCATCAAGGGACCAGAAGTCAAACTCATAACAGAAGAACAATAGAAGAATAAATAGATAGATAAGGAGCTATTGTCATGTTACCATGTGCAAGAGGAAGCACCAGATGAAGACGATCCACGCGATATTCACATCGAAGAAGAAGAAGGTGAAACAAAAGTGGAGGGACCACCTATAGAATCATAAGTTATTGCCGCACCAATCAAGGTAAAGAAAGTCAACATTGGGACAATTGAGAATCCCAAAATGGCCAACATTGGAGATTACTGGAATGAGAAAACAATGGAAAGCATAACAAAATTATTGTGCGAATACAATGACCTGTTTCTCACAACACTTACAAAGATGAAGGGTATAGCAGGAGGGATAGGAGAGATGAAGATACCGCTCAGACCTGAAGTGAGATTGATTAGACAATGACCATATAGACTAAACCCAATATATAAGAAGAGAGTCAAAGCTGAGATCGATAGGATGCTTGAAGTCAGAATCATAGAACCGGTCGAAGAATCAAAATGGATAAGCCCAATGGTATTTCAATACACAAAACAAGGAGGAATGAGGATATGCGTCGGCTTGAGGAATTTGAACGATGCATGCCTACATGATCCGTTCCCTACACCTTTCACAGATGAAATGTTAGAGAACATAGGTGGACATGAAGCTTACTCATTTACTGATTAATTCTCAGGCTACCATCAGATCAAGATAGCACAAGAAGATAAATATAAGACCATGATTGTGATAGAATGGGGATCCTAGCAATACACAGTCATGTCGTTTGGACTGAAGAATGCACCAACAATATTTTCCAGAGTAGTCATCATCACGTTTAAAGAATTCATCCATCAGTTCCTAGAGGTATACCTGGATGATTGGACAGTCTATAGTTTGTTGAAATACCATGTGCAATTCTTACGGCTGATGTTAGAAAGATGTAGGCAGTGCCAAATATCACTGAACATAAAGAAATTCATATTCATAACACCTTTTGGGATACTATTGGGACATATAGTATGCAAACACATTTTATTAGTAGATCCTTCAAATATTGCAGTAATTGTTAACTTCCCACCACCAAAAAAAGTTTGTCAACTAAGAGCGACGTTGGGACACACATGATGGTACATGAAATTTATCAAAGGGTATGTGCAGATTATTGCACCAATGGAAAAGTTGTTAAGAAAGGATACAAAGTTTTAGTGGAACAATGAGTGTCAACACGGTTTGGATACCCTAAAGGAAAAGATGGTCACCGCACTGGTATTAGTATTTCCAGGCTAGGAGAAGACATTCCATGTGCATGTAGATGCATCATCCATAACACTTGGAGATATCTTGGTGCAACCAGAAGCGGGAGAATTGAATCACCCGACAGCATTTGAGAGAATAAAACTATCAGAATCAGAGAAGAACTATAACACTACAGAGAGAGAAGGCCTAGCTATGGTCTACACACTGCAAAAGTTCAGACATTAGTTATTGGGTAAACACTTTAAGATGTTCACAGATCACTTAGCCCTGAAATACCTAGTCAACAAGCCAATGTTGGAGGGGAGAATCTGTCGATGGTTACTACTATTTCAAGAATTTGACTTTGAAGTAATAGTTAAGCCAGGAAAATTGAATGCAAGACCTACCACCTATCAAGAGTCACAAATAGAGAAGAACCTACGAATTTAGAAGACAACTTCCTGGATGCAGAGTTATTCTCAGTTCAGATCGTTGATGAATAATTCATAGATATAATTTAGTACTTGAGCACAGGTACTGCACCGCAAGAATATAACACCGTGTAGAAGAAAAACCTCATAGTTTGGGCTGCAGACTATCAACTGATCACAGGACACTTATACAAAATGGGTGAAGATAGCATCTTGCGAAGGTACGTGTTAGAGAATGAAATACCAAGAGTCTTAATAGAATCCCATGAGGGAATAACAATATGACATTACATAGGTAAAGCTACCATGAAGAAGGTATTGTGTGCAAGACTATGGTGGCCAAAGATTCACAGAGACTCGAATGAGTACTCAGTACTATCAGAGTTGTGATGTCTGTCAAAGGGTAGGTAAAACCAATAGAAGGGAGAAGATGTCGTTATGACCACAAGTAACATTGCATGAATTCGATAAGTGGGAAATAGACTTTGTGGGAACAATCAACCACCAACAAAAAGAACAGTATCTAGGTACATGATCATCACGATGGAGTACCTAACAAGATGGGTGGAAGCCGCACCAGTGAAAGATTGCAGCGCAGAAACAACATCACACTTCTTATTTGAACAAGTGATTACTAGATTTGGATGCCCAAGAGTTTTAATGAGTGGCCAAGGAATGCACTTCATAAACAACACCATCAACGCTATGAATTAAGAGTTTGAAGTCCATCATTAGAAGAGCACACCATATCACCCACAGGAAAATGGCACAGTGGAAGCATTTAACAAAATCCTTGAGAATGCACTGACAAATATCTGTAACGTCAACAAAAAGGACTGGGACCTCAAAGTACCAGTAGTATTATGGGCCTGCAGGACTACGTGAAAAAAGTTGATAGGGCACACACCATTTAAACTGGTCTATGTGCAAGAAGCAGTGGTTCCATTAGAATTTTTAGTACCAAGCTTGCGCGTAGTAGCAATCACACATATGACATAATGAGGTGCAGTACAAGAGTGACTAAATCAGTTAATGACAATGGAAGAAGACCAGATCTTAGCAGGGTTCCACCAACAAGCTTAGAAAGAAAGGGACAAATCTTAGCATGATAGACACATCAAGAAGAAAACTTTCAAGGAAGGAGATCTAGTATTAATGTATGACAACAAATCATTTCAACACCTAGAAAAGATAAGAATGCATTGGCTAGGATCGTATGAAGTAAAATATATCACAGATGGAGGAGTTGTATAGTTGAGAGACTTATCAGGTGAAAAATGCAGAGGGATGATCAATGGGAGTCGACTGAATATGTATAAGAATAGTCGACCACCCACCGCGCAGTTAAAAAAAAAAGTAGTATGTCAAAAAGAACCAATAGAGGCACAGTGCATCGGAGACATAAAGGGCATGCATACTTAGGAACAAAAACTCAGTGAGGAGAAGGACAAGGACCACAAAAAAGGGGAAACAAGTGGGAAATGAAAAGATGGAAAAAGTAGTATGGAATGACAAAATGCACATAATTGATCAGTGACAAAATTGCAATCTAGATAGTGGACACACTCAAGGAGAAGACTACGCAGGTGCAAAAATAGGAAGAAAAGCTCAAAGCAAAGTTCCAGGTTGTCACCAGGGAGATCGAAGATTTGTTTTAGGTGGCTCAGGATGAGCCACATCTCAGTGTTGGGGGGATGTTGGAAGAAGGCCAAAGCGGGAAGAAAGATGGTTTTTGGGAAAGAAGGAATGCACGAGGAAAGTGACAGCTGGAAGGAAGAGCAGTAGACGTGCATGCAGGGAAGACCTAACGATGTTAGGGTTAGGGTTTTTGCAGTGTATTGTAATGGCTGAATAGCCAAAAACATATAAATATGGATACTGAAGTATCATAGAGGGGTTCGGAGTATTATCGAGTTTAGCTAGTTATCTATGAGTTTTTATATGTAATATTTTGCTATATGACCTAATTTTGTAAGTTGTTGAGCTGGAGGGGAATGGGGAGGGTAGATATTGAGGGTTAGATTGCGGGCTGAGGATCTTGGTGTGATCTAGTCCACCTCATATAGATCTTACCCAACTGAGAAGAATTGTAATGCGCACGACGTTGTAGATGCAAAAATACTATAATAAAAGAGCCAAGAGCCAGATCTTTGTGGACGTAGCCCAGGAGGGGGTGAACCACGGTAACATATTTGTTATGTGATGAATGCATGCATATCTTTATTGTCTTCAATAGTTATTGTTATTTTTAATGAATGAGTTACTATATTTCTTGTGTATTCGCAAATGGAGGTATATTGTGTTTACAAGTTATAATAGTGGTTCAATATACAGTTCTCATATCTCGCACTCAATCCTAGGCTGTAAACACATGAGTATTGCAACCACCCATTAAAGCTATCTCGGGTGAGACTGCGCAACGCATTCTGTGTGTTGTGTTTCCTTCTGGTTTACTAGGAGGGTCGATAGTTTTAAAGGCTTTGTTGGAAACCCGAACAGACATGAACCCTAGGTCACTCAATATAATCTCAGACAGTAGATAGGAAAGAGTAAACCAACAATAGGTAAGGTTCCTAGCTGAATACTATGACCTTTGTGCACTATACAACGATTGATATCACTCCTACTTGGGATTCCTCATTTCTTCACTTTCTCCTATGGAAAATCTTGTTTCCTGATTGTTAATTTCCTTGATGATGAATTCTAGAAACTTCGTTGTGTCAGTTATGTCATGGTCCACATACTTCAACTTCGGTACCTTCCCTGTAACATCCCTAACATCCAACTGAGATATGCCACATAAAATTTTCGAGCTTTCTGCAAATTAAAACATATACACAAAGAAACTCTTGCAGAAATTTATATATAAAACTTAAAAAAGACAAATACATTCTATAAATGCACAAATTCTTACAGAAATAACAGTAAACATGTACATGAAACATAGAAAGGAAATACCCATAAATATAAAGACAGATATAAACCACACACAGGAAAACCCATAAAAACAGACACATAAATAATAATGTAGCATGTAATTTAACACACAATTGACACTTATATTGTTAAAAATATCACCAACTACGTGTAGAATTTCCACGAACCTCCTAGCCTTAGACCACACTGCTCATCACTCTCAGCAGTGGGTCACCCTCAAGCTAGGACTAAACTCCACCCAGGTAAAGGGATTCCTAACCAAACTGATGTATCTTAGACAATAGGAAAGAATCCGTCATAGGTGCCAAATCAACCTAACAACCTACAGTCCGTCATTCCGCACATGATTGCCCCACCCTAGGATGTGTTCCCCTTCTCTACTCAAAAGTCATTCAACTTCCCCACTTCCTTTCTGGGCTTCAGCAATAGGCCAAACAGGAAGTCTCAGAGCCCTGTAGCTGCAGTTTAGCACCTTCAGAATCAATTCCTAGCAATTCTCTCACCTAGAGAGATTTTCTCACGGGCCCGACAACTCGCCGCTTAAATCTCCCACGGGCTTGACAACCCGCTTCTTCAGTCGATCTCCTAAGCTAACCAGGTACATGTATGGGTATTGGTATGAGTACAGGTATGGGTATAGGTACAGTTATAGTTATAGTAACAGAAAGGTACATAGGACAACCGAATGAGTGAGTGAATGATGATGGAATGAATGAATGAATGGTAAAATGAACTGAGTTCAAGCTATATGTATGCATGTTCCCAAATTGACACTTGTCATGTTGATAGCTACTTTGGTCCACTTGTCCCCATCCTTAGAACTTAGGATAAAATAATTATCCAAACTTTATACTTTAAGGAATATTAATATAATATTCCTTTTTGGCTTAGGCTCCCTAGGTTAGCCCTTTTCCTTAAATTTTAGCCCCCCCTTTCCCTAACTAGTGGATTTTAGTACCCCATACTCTTTTGTCATGGTAGGTTTACATGCAATGATGTATTATATTAATGATAAGACATATACAAAAATAGGCTCACTGACATTTAGCGTCTAGCCTCTCTCGCCCAATTCCACACATAATCCTCCTATCTTAAAATAACTAGCTCACTAGCCTATAAAACACAACATATACACAAAGGTTTTCTGGCCTCAAAATCGTACGCACTTAAGTTTGTTGTGCATGGTATCCTGGAATGTGCACACTTCATCATTTTAGTGCACAATACATGTGTGCACTATACCATGGAAGGTGCATACAAAAATGATATCAAACAACTCACCAGCTTAAGTACATTTGCATTTACATTTACAATTGGGGTTCGGACTAGGGGTATTACATTCCCCAACATGTCTTCCACTACAACTATAGTGTGAGGAAGATGGGGTAATAGAATTTCCCACGCGCTTGGTGCTTTCCTCTTTTGACCCGTTGCTAGGTTTTGTTTTGTGGCTTTGTCTTAGGGTCTTATTCTTCCTCTCTGTCCATTTATTTGTGGCCTTTGATGTATTTGAACATGAATTTATCTACTTCTTGTTTCCCTTGTCCTCTGTTGTTGCAGTATTTTTAGAACTAAGGTTTGTGTTTCCATTAGGGTTTTTTGCGCTTGGACCCGCTTGCACCTATTTCACCATTGATAATTCTTCCTCTACTAGTTGGGACTGATTTATTTAGTATAAGATGTTTTTACATCCTCCATATCCACAAAATTGTCTGGTTCTTCCATTCATTCCTTCTTTTTGTTGGGTTGTCAGGTTACTCGCACAAATCGGCTAGGAGTGACAACTTTTAGGGGTTCCATCGAACTATTCTTGCACTCAATCGATTAACTTATCCTTTCTATAACACTTTTTTCTCACGCTCTCAAGTGATCCACTTCTCAAAATTATCTAAGTGTCGAACTTTCATGTGCTTTTCCCTTTTTATAGACTCATTCATTAATGTTCTAACTTATTTTTCACTTTTTTCGATCATTTGTGCAGTGTCTAATTTTCCCACGCGCAGTATTCCAAATTATATCTCACCAATTGTTGCTCGATGTCATTCCTGAATCATGTATTCCTCTTAATTAATTATTTTTGGCTTCTTCTTAATTTTTCTATTTTTATCTTCCTTTTTCTTCTTTTATATCATACTATCTACAATATGTAAAAGTCTACTTGCTACACTGCAACTATTGAGGGTTAGTAGGTCGACTATCCCTATACAGTTTCAATCGACCACCATTCACCATTCCTTTCACTTCCTTTCTTGTTAAGTCTTTTAGTTGTATAACACCTCCATCTGTAACAGACTTTATCTGACATAGCCCTAGCCAATGCATGTTGAGCTTCCCTGGGTGCTGCAAGTATTTATTGTCATAGAGGAGAACTAGATCTTCTTCCTTAAAATTATTCTTCTTGATATATCTGTCATGCCATGATTTATCATTTGTCTTATGTACCTCTTTATGGAAACCTTCCATGATTTTGTCTTCTTCTAATTCCATCAGTTGAGCCAATCCTTCCTATGTTGCGCCATTTTTTGTCATGTCTGTGATTGTTGCAATGCACAGACTTGGAGTTAAATAATATAGAGGAACAACTGCCTCCTATCCATATACCAATCTAAATGGTGTTTTTCCTGTTAATTTTTTGCAGGTAGTTCTATAATCCCAAAGTATTGTTGGTACCTCAAATACCAATCGTCTTTGTTTACACTGAAAATATTTGTCAAGGCATTATCCAAAATATTGTTGAAGATTTCCACTGTGCCATTTTCTTGAGGGTGGTAAGGAGTACTCTTGTGGTGGTATATCTTAAACTCTTCAAGCATTTCCTCAATTGTATTGTTGATGAAGTGGGTCCTCTGAGCACTCATCAATATCCTTGGACATCCAAATATTGTCACTACATTTTCAAATAAAAATAGTGTTGCAGTCTTTGCACTGAAATCCTTTACCGGTGATGCCTCTGCCCATATGGTTAAGTATTATGTTGTTGTGAAAATGTATTTGGCTCTTGATATTCTTGTTGGTGGATTAATTGGACCTACAAAATCTATTTCCCATTTATCAAACACTTTTAAAGTAACCTTTGGTTGCAGTGGCATATCATCCCTCTTGGATGGCTTCCCAACTCTTTGAAAAACATCACATTTCTGTCAGTATTATTTTTAATCCTTATGAACTATTGGCCACCATAATCTTGCATGCAATACCTTCTGTGCCTTATATTTTCCTGCGTAGTGCCCTCCTGCAATTCCTTCGTGCACTTCTACTAAAATAATGGGTCTTCCATGCTCCATCACACATCTCCTCAAGATGCTATCTGCTCCAAGTTTTTATAAATGACCTACAATCAATTGATAATATACAACTCTTACCACCATTTTTTTCTTCTACGTAGTTGTAAATTCTTTTGGTGCAAATCCTATGCTCAAAAACTCAATAATGTCAACAAAATATTCATCTGCAATTTGCACTAAATATAATTGTGCATTCAGGAAGTTGTCTTCCAAGTTACTGGGTTCTTCTCCATTTGTTATCCTCAACAAGTGATATAGTCCTGCATTCAATCTTCCAGGCTTCACCACAACTTCAAAGTCAAATTCATGAAATAGTAACATGCATCTGCATATCCTTCCCACCAACACTAGATTATTGACTAATTATCTCAGAGCATAATGATATTTAAACATATTAAAGTGTTGTCCCAACAAGTAATGTATGTATTTCTACAAATCATACACCATTTCTAATCCTTCTCTTTCTGTAGTGTTGTAATTTTGTTTTGGATATGACAAATTTCTTCTTGTAAATGCAATAGGGTGATATATACCACCTTCTCCAGGCTGGGTTAATACTTCTCCTAATGCTATTGTAGATGCATCTACATGCAGATGAAATTATTTATCCCAATATGGAAATACTAAAATCAGCGCAGTAACCATATTCTCCTTCAAAATATCTAGACTCTTTGGGCATTCATCATTCCACTAGTACTTAGTATCCTTCTTCAACAACTTCTCCATTGGCATAGTGATTTGTGCATATCCCCTGATGAATTTTCTATAATACCCTATATGGCCCAATGTACTCTTTAACTGGTGTGTTTACATTGTTGGTGGTAAGTTAACTATGACAACAATTTTGGCAATATCAACTAGTAGACTCTGTTTTCACACCACATGCCCTAAGAAAATGCCAAAAGGTGCGTTGAAAATACACTTCTTAATATGATATTTGATACTATCTACATCTATCCAACATCAACCTTAATATTGCGACATGATATTTCAACAAACTAAACACTATCCATTCATTCAAGTAAACCTAAAAAAAATTGTGAATAAAGTCCTTGAAATCTGCTACTACTACTCTTGAAAAAATGGTTGGTGCATTCTTCAATACGAATGGCATAAATGTATACTAAAATTAGACTCGCTCTGTAGCAAATGTTGTCTTTTTTATATCTTCTGGTGCAATCCTTATATGATAATAACCTAAAAATCCATCTGTAAAAGAATAAGCTTCTTGACCCCCTACGTTCTCCAAAACTTCCTCTGCAAAAGGGGTAGGAAAAGGATCATGTAGGAAATCATCATTCAACTTTCTCAAATCTACATATATCATTATACCTCCTTGCTTCTTTTCTTCACCACCATAGGACTAATCCATTTTGACTCTTCTACAGGTTCGATAACACCAACTTCTAGCATCTTGTCAATTTCTATATTTACTTTCTCTTTGTATATTGGATTCAATCTGTATAACCTTTGTATGATATATATCAATTCGAATTTTAATCATATTTTCATCTCTCCTAGCTCTCCTACTATCCCCTTCATCTCTGAAAATGTTGTTGGAATTAAGTCACTGTAATCGCGCAGTAATTTTTTGATCCTTTCTACTGTATGATGATCCCAATAATCTCCAATACTAACCATCTTTGGGTTATCTACAATTCCAATGTTGACCTTCTTAATATTTAATGGTGCAGAATAATATTTTAAGTCCATCTTGGGACCTTCTACTTCCCTTTCACCTTCTACTTCTGGGATCTAGATGTTGCACATATTATCTTCTTCAGGTTCTTCTACTTCTACTACATGATAATAGTGTAGCAATTGTTTGACTCTCTGACTAGCCTGCCTCTGAGATGATGGAATTATTTCAAACTATGGTTCTTAAAATATCCCATCTCTTACCACTTTCAGCATTGTGTCCATCTTTGGACTATCATGATCAAAATAAAATGTAAATACAAAGTTTTTTTGTATTTCTTCCCAGTTGGCAGTTTCTCTACGTTGTTCCTATTCTATGTACCAGTTCTTCGAAATGCCTTCTAGTGTGTGAATAAAATGGTGTGGTCATTCTTCTAGTGGTACAATATCCATTGAACTATGCACTTTTCTACATGCTCTTGGGGTTTTCCAAATCCTTCATATTTCTCCTCATATTTGTGTTCCTTCTCTGTGCCAAATCTGATGTGCAATAATCTTTTGCACTGGAACCAATTGTTGATCTTTGCTTTGTGTGTACCCCACCATTTTGCATGTGTATCTTTTAAAGAAATATCTACTGCTATTAATCTCTGATTTTGCATAAATTATGCCTCATATTTCATAAAAAATTCTTCTAAATAATTTAATCCATAAAGAGTGGGTGGTTTTATTACCTCTGTACCAACCCATCTCAGCACGCGCATCATTCTGGCACATATCCTGGTAGATAATTCATGTAATTGTTGTCTCCAATTTTCCAGTCCTATGTCAGAGTCTGAAGCACAAGAACTGATACTCCTCCAACTGATCATGCCATTTGCATTTGTTTTTATATAATATTCTTCGCACATCGTAGTCCTATATAGATGATTCACATCTTCTGTAAGAATATTATCCATCGCAGGATCCACATACCTTCCTCCTTATGAGGTATCCAATGGTGAAATAACTCTATATTCTCCAGACTCAAATATCATCTTCCTTGTCTTCAAATTAATAATATCCTGGTTATCTAAGGCCCAATCCAGACCCAACAGTGTTGGATATGGTGAAGTATTGTCTACTATGTCAATGACTTCAAATTCATCCATGGTGAACACACCATCTATATCAACTAGAATCCACTTCAACCTTCCTATTGGCACTGCTATGTGTTGATTTTATAGCTTCAACTGAATAGGTGAATACCTTAATTGTGGTTATCTCATAGCTTCCCAAGTTTTCTTTTGCAAAACATTGACCTCATATCCTAAGTCTAGTATAATATCCCCCATATTGAAATATCCTATGTTAGCATTCAATATGAATTACCTAATGGTTATTCTCTTATTTCAAACCCGATTTACCCTTTTTACCCCTTCTTCCTCGGGATTACACTATTCTAAAAAATTATGTAGTACTTGTAAGGAATTTTATCACTCAACAATTTGACACAAGCTCCCAAAATTTTTCAGAAGTTACTTACTTGGTCTGAACACTTCTCTTGATTGGTTTGGTCAAATAATCAGGGCATGTCATAGACTAGTATCTCATCTACTAGATTCATTCCTGAAGTGGATGCAACATTTTCCTTCAAGATATCTTGTATAGCTTCTTTGAATGTCTCTTTCTCTTTGCGTGCATCAAACTTATGTTCATGCACTATGTTCTTCCTAACCCACTAATATGGGTCTTGATCCTTCTTGGATACATATTCTCCTATCTTGGCTCCACCTCTAGTCACTATGTTAATCTTCTTCGCATCTTCTTCTGTTTTTTCCACCCTGATCCATTGCACGTTCTGATTACTCTGGTTCCTCTTGTCCTGTATTTTTATCAATAATGTTAGATAGTCATATGTTTCATGGTTTGTTCCACAACAATACATACATGTTGTAGGTGGCTATGGGAAGTCTCTTTCATAGTGCCCTAGTTTTTGGCAATTATGACACACTATTGGTCCCCTACCTCATCCAAAGCCTCTTTCTCCAAAACCTCCTCCTCTGAATATGCCTTTGTTGCCCTAGTTTTCTATGTGGAGTGTGTTATAATGAGGTCCTTGTTGGCATAGGGGCAGACCTAGAGTTCAAGTATACAAGAGTGCACCAAAAAAACCCTAACTATCGGCCGTTTCAGCTACACCTGCGAAGCAAATCAAGTCTCACCTGAGGTTGCAGGACTCAGGTGTCTGCAACCTTATTTGGGACACAAATATGTGATTATAAATCTTAACAAAACACTTATCACTATCAATTCCATAATATACAATTAATAACTACTTCGCTGGTAAGCTAGGGCTTCACAGTATCCACACTAATATACTGTATAAAGCACTTAGCATCAATAAATAGGTCAGATCTAACTGATCAAGCACTGAGCACATTCACGTATATCAGATATAACATTCTACACATCATTAGCATTGAGCATAAAAAGATCTATCTAATCATCTCAAATCACTTAGCAGAAGAAGACATAACACATAAAGTCAAGCACAAAGCAAGATAACACAGTCTTTAGGTGGTTCACCCCCACCCTAGGGCTGCGTCCACCAACTCTTGTTATTTATTATATTTGGTCAATCAGTTACAAGAACATAGCCTCAAAAACCCTTACCTTGCGCAGGACAGAAGATCTGCGCATCTCACGAGACCCTTCTTCCATGCGTTACAACACTAATCCCTTCACAAACTGTCACAACCACTTGCACTCAGCTCTATAAGTCTCTTACAATCATGCACAAAGCACCTACAATCCTTCGATCACATAGATCTACCACTTAGCTCACAAACCTACTATGTCTCTTTCTTACATCACCTAGCTATTTATTTATACATTACAAAAGGGCCAAAACATGGGTAAACCCATGGGCCAACATCCCATACCCGTTACATATTCCTAAAAACCCAAAAAGAGGCCCAAAAGGGGGCCGAGATCTTGTGATCTCCACTTCGTCTTGCGCTCCTCCTTTGACAGGTTTTCAATGTCCCAAATAGGTCAACATGATCTAGATTATCCCAAAACTTGGTCAAGGGCCAACAAGCCCCCAATAATCACCTGTGACTCGTCCCGAGTCACTCTGGTTTGAGTAATTTTTCCTCGAATGCCTCGAGCTTGGCTCGAGCTACCTAGACTTGCTTATTTTTTGTGGCCTCTTGTTCAGTGAACTCCAGTATCACTGTGTCACTTACTGGTCCTTCCAAGTGTTGTTCTGCTATGAGTACGACCTATTCTAGCTCTGCTCCTTGGTTCTCGATCTCAAAAAACAACACGCATGCCTTATCTTGCACAGGTTGGATTCGTTGAATGACTTCCATCACTTTGCTTTGAAGCATATGAATCTTCTGCTGATATGTGCATTGTTCATGAGATCTTTTCATTCTATTTACTGTTGACAGGACCTTCAGTTGCACCTGTAGTGTATTCGCATGCTGTTTTGCTTCCTGGTGTCGTGACTCCAACACCTGTAATTATGGATTCTCTATAAGGTTTTCATATGTCTGGGCACTATGGTTAGTTAGCTTCTTGCACTCCAAGGAAAGAGATTTTAATCTGTCAACTGCGCTGCAAGCAGTTTCTTCTCGCTGGTCTCTTATCTCCTGAGGGGTTTCAGGCATAGTGCAGATCTCTAGATCTGCGATGCGCTGCTGGAGATTCTAGATTACCTTTTTGAGTTGTGCCACCTACTTTGGAATGCATTCTTCGGTCTATAATTCAACAATTGTCATAGAGCGAAGTGATCTATTGACCAGTTTCTTTACTCTGAGCTGCTCTACGAGCAATTGTTCCTTGTTTTGTTGTAGCTCTGCTTTCTCTTCATCCCACTTTGATTGAAGAGCAAGTTTTTCTTGTTCTACATTGTTGCGTTGTTATAGCATATCTCCTTGTTCTTGCGCCAAAGCCTGGGTGGCTTGCGTTGTTTCTTCTTGAGCTCATCGAATGTGATCTTTGACTGTATTGACAATCTAGTGTAGTTGAGTTGGCTCATCACCTAGTTATGTTGTTCATGCTGTCAGAGGCGTAGTATAAACTCCACTGATGGACTGTAGTGCTTGCTGCATTTCTTGAAGTTCGACCTTGATGTGAATGAACACCTCCTCCTTCTTGGCTTCTTGCTTCTCTGCTATCTCCAACGAAGCATCATTCAATGAAACGATGATGAAGTCAAAGTCATATAAGGTTAGGGTGGTCTCAAACTTGGTCCTGGTTGCCTTGACTTTCTTTCAAGATGTGGGATTTGGTGGGGAAACCTTTCGTTTCTTGGAAGGGTCCTCCTCATCTCTAGGTGGTGTGACCTTACCTTTATTCTATTCGAATTTTGTGCCATCTATATCTCCGCCATCACCCCCTTGCTCAGGTGAGATAGAAGCAGTCTTTAGAGGGGTATTGTTGGCATCTTGAACTTCTTCATCTTTCTTGGTCTTGCTTGGTCTAGGTGTATCGTGCATTGCTTCTAGACTATCAATATTGGATAACTCCGTGGGGTCTGCTGGGATGAGGAGGTTTGTCGAACACTCCTTAGTAATTTCTTCTAAGTTTTCCTCTGTTAGTTTGTAGTATGACTGCAACTATTATTTATGCTCATCAGCGTGCACTGTGATATAGATGAAGTGGCAGTCCGCACTAAATTTTATCAATGGCCTGAACCTGTGGAGTGTGTTTGGGGTTATGCGAGGTGTAGACTGGATTTTAGTCTTCAGTTAGTTGTAATAAGTGTGGAAGATGGCATTGGATTTCCATTTCTTGTTCATGTCACTGGAGTACCATAGCATACTGAACTTTGTGGCCAATGGTTCAAAGGGCTTGATGTCCGGGAAGGTTGCACCTTATGGGATCTCCCATGCGATGACTAGTATGAGAAGACAACTGAAGTGGAACTCATACCCTTGGTCCTGCGCTTCTCTGCAGTCTAGTTCTAGCTAGTTCACCAAGTATTTTTCCCAATTCATGTGTAGGCCTTCCACGCACTTCCCTGTGAGGTCGACTACAAATAAGGTTACTTGGGTGGGCTCGTTATTACGAACTAATTTCCCTGCAATCAATTGACAGGCTAGGCTCACCACACCTCTCTAGATAGAGGCTACCTTGTAGCCTCGTGTGCCCTTCTCTACATCTCTGTACGTATCCTTTATCCTCTGGGCGAGAGCATGGTCTGCGGTCTTTCTGGGGTAGAAATCCTGTGGGTCGGGGACCTGCATGCTTAGTCCTGTGATTCGATTGATCAATGTAGGATCCATTGTGATACAATGGTTCAACCACAAATATCCGCCATGGTAGAAGGATAGAAGCAACTTGATGCATGCATTCACCTCCTGGTGTCGTTCGAAGTGCAGAATATTCATGAAATTCAGTAGGGTGGACTGTGCGAGGTTATGGGTCCATGACTGAGTGATAACCTTTGAGTTATTTCCTTTTGTTCACGTCAGACACTTATGAGGGGTGAGCATACTATAAAACTTCCTGTCACTGAGGTTGAAGTCGCTAAACTTCAATGCAGTGAGCTTATCCTGGTTAACACAAACTGTGCGCACCTCTCTTGGAAGGTGCGCAATGAGCAAAGCATACTCAAATTTGTGGGGTACACTACCACGATTGATGGCACTTCTCAGAGGTGGTATATAAGCAGGTAGAATGCTTGGAATCATCTTCGCATTCATGATATCGTCTTTGTTCTTAGTGCGCTTCTCATCGGCTGGCTGGGATGGACCAGCTAGAGTAGTGGAAGGAGAGGCCTGCATTCCTCTCGTCGACAATGCTTGTACACCTATAGACAACCCTTGCTCCGACATGACTCTTTTAGTCATCAAGTCGATCAAAACTTCTACAACATCTTTCTCTGCAATGTTGAGCTCATTCGACATACAAGCTCGGGTTTAACTAGATCAAGTTCGGGATTACTTCAGATACTGCAATGAAAGAGATGGGAACAAGGTGATGATCATGGTGCAAAATAATCTTAGGATGTGGGCTCAAATTCTCATTTGGAAAAAGTGTTCTCATTGCATGGAATGAAGGACTAAATAGGAAACTCGACAACGGTCTACTTGTAATGGTTATGAGCCTCCATTATCTTTTGTTCTGTCCATTATGGCATGGTCCAATGGTCTAATGATGAAACTTTATTATCTTTATGCCTGTTCAGAGCGGAATTCAAATAGATATATCAGTCCCAACGACTATATTGCTTCACCATAGCGAAGTGCCATGTGTCATTGTTCTGATATCCCGGCGAAGCTCCAATTCTGCAAATTTTCTTTCTGCAAAGTTCCCTTTGGAACCTTCTATAGTTTTTCAATCTTATCCCTCTTCTTGATTATCTTTCTAGCCTTATTTCCAGTGAGATTTGACTTGGTGTGTCTTTTTCCATTCTGATTCTTATCTTCGTTTAACATAGTCACTACGCGCTGTTGAGAATCTTTCAAGGGTAACACCTCTTCTATATTTGGAGTAAGTACTTCAGTCTTCTGTGGGTATTCTAGTGCTCTTACAGCTTCGACATCAGAGTCTCTAGGGTTAAATAGCTTCGACCTGCTCTCCTTTTCTTTAATCAATTGAGCGATCCTTCTAGTCATGAAATATTTTAACTCTTGTTTCTTCTTCTTCAAGGCTTCTTCTTTGTCCTTTATTCTGGCTCGATCTCTTTCAATCCAAGGTTTTCCTAGTAACATGTTAAATGGGGCGTTGTCTTCAATAAATTTGATAATCTCAAAATCTTCCTTTGTTGAAGTCCCATTGACAGTCATAGGTATCTAAGTGAGCTTCCCACATAATCTTATCAACTTGCCTCTGAATAGTCCTATTCCTCCTAATGAAGGGATCATAGGAGGCTTCCCTATAGCTTCCCAAGTCCATTCTGGCATAATATTCACTTGTGTCTCTTTATCAAGAACATAGTCAATGTCGAAGTCCCCTATTCTTCCTTCAATGCATTCTTTTTCTTTGAAAATCTCTGATAATCTGACATGTCGGTGGTCGTTCATGGTTTCTTTCATTTTTATCAATACTTTCTCTGATTCTTGCTGGGGTTCTGCCTTTTCTAGATCTGCCTTAGGGTTTTCTTGATTCAGATTCATTTCTTCAAGCTTAGCAATCATTGTAAGGAAATCCAACACTTCATGGCCCATAGCCTTACAACAAAGACAACTAGGTCTTCTTCTAGGGAGTTCCTTATCAAGATGTCCTAGTCTTCTACAACTGTAACAGAGGGTCAATCCTCTTTATCTTCTAAATTATCCCCAGCTTCTTCCGTACTACGCGCTAGGATCATAGGAGTTAACATGCAACAAATTCTTTCTAGGATCCTGCATCCATTTGTTAGTCCAAACATCTTTTCTATGCATTGGTATAACATATCTTTCATTATTCTTATCAGATCTATTCATATCAAATCTTCCCTTATCTATCAGTGCCCTAGTTTTTAAGCTAGGACAAAATCTATCAAACATACCTAAATCCATACTCTAGAAACAAAAATTACCACTTATCTTACTTTTACAGAGCACAAAGCTTTCAGATCTAGAACTTTTCACTATTCTTACCTTTATTAGAGCATAGAGCTTACAGATCTTACCTCTTTTAATCATAACTTCTCACTTTTACCTTTCTTAGAGAACAAAGCTTACAGATCTCACTTTTTTTCTTCAGATTCGACCTCCTATCTTCAGATCATGATTCTTTTCTTTCATATCCAACCTCTTTTCTTTATCACAGATCAGTATAACACTGCGCACTAGAGAAACAAATCTATGCACATAGATTCCTCAATTTTTCAGATCGAATCTTTGCAAAAAGATTTTTCTTCCATAGTTCCCAACAATCATAGTTTCAGGTCCTAGCAACGGAACCATTTTTTGGAACAGGGGCAGACCCAAGGTTCAACGCTACAAGAGTGCATGAAAAAAACTCTAACTACCGACCCTTTCGGCTACACCTGCGAAGCAAATGAAGTCTCACTCGAGGTAGAGGCAGGGGTGGTTGCAGGACTTAGGTGTCTGCAAACTTAGATGGGACACAGATCTGTGATTATAACTCTTAAGAA